>PVKB01004017.1:0-164159 GCA_004027205.1 Ctenodactylus gundi
ATAAACAGGCACATTAGAAATAAAGGCTTCTATTTTCTGTATATCTGCACAAACATAAGAAGAATTATTTTAATTAAGTGTCCTCAGAAATGTTATCATAGTTTGCAAACTTACGTTCATTTTTACTTAGTATCATGTCACTAATATCCTACCATTGCCCAAAGATTTTTCTACTAATTTATTCATTTCTAGCATGAACTAATTAAATATGGAATAATTAATGAGACTACATAGCTCATTTTCTGTAAATAATGCATCACAACAATTATACATTCACCTTTTAAGTCTTAGAGTTAATATGATCTAAAAAAATTTCTTTACCTTTTTCTGCTACTTTTCACTGAGCTTTGTGTGCTAGCAATTATTATTGTTTACTTATGGGTGTATGCATGAGTTCTTTAAAGTCTATTTCATTAAAAAGTACTTTTAATTTAAAAGTTTACTTTTTATGTTTAATTTTTTATCCAAATTTATAATATAATATTTTAATCAGTGCAAACTAATGCAATTATAATGAAAGTTTTATCCAAAAACAGTACTTAACTCTTATGGTCATAAGAAATATACATAAATAAATTTAAACCTATTTTGTTGCAAAATTCATAGCGATGATAAAAGTCTTAAAAAGGTTGCAAAAATCAGATAGAATCCTCTTAAAAATCTGAAGGGACAATTCTGGTCTAAGAAGAAAATAATAAATATGGGACTTTGGGGAGTGGTTTTTCATTCTGAAAAGGAATGATTACAGATGTCTAATTGCTATGTGTTTTACATTCTGCTATGTACATTTTAAACTCACACAACTTTATTAAAATGGCATTGTTTCAAGACAGCAACATATAAACTATGCATAATGGTTTCTTTTGTATTTCTTATGACCATAAGATTTAAGTACTTTTCCTTTTGAATGAAACTATCATTATAACTGCAGATGTTTGTACTGATTAAGACAACTCTATGGTACCTGGGAGGAAGGAAGAGGAGCCACCGGTGGAGACCCAGACAGCAAACCCTCACACACCTGAAACGTCCAGTTGGAAAAGACCAGTCCAAGAACTGAACTAATAAGTGGTGATTTGAGTGGTAAAGTGAGTCAGATGCAGAGATTGAATATGTTAAATATCACATGGTTTCTCTTATTTGGGAAACCCAGAACACAGGCATTCTATAGAACCAAAGGAGTGTGATAGTGGGAGTTATAGGGGCAAGATGGAGGGGGGTACCGGAGGGCCAAAAATGGAGAGGGAAAGGGATTATAATATTGATGTGATATGTATGTGCACAAAATACTCAAGTTCATTGTGAGCATTACGCATTACATATATAAATAAATAAAATTGGGGGGAAATTATACACACGTTGTGGATAGGTGTGTCCCACTAATTATGTGGGCACTAACTCACCCCTTGCTGTGATGGGACCAATGGAAGTCTAATTTCTTAGCAACTTCTGGTTATAATGGATGTTGTTATTGACTACAGTCTCCATGTTGCACAAGGATCTCTTAATGTCATGTGTCTTGTTTCAGGGTGTGCACTTGTACCAACACCTGCTTGACCCTCCGCTCTACAGGTATGTACTTCTAGCCCTTGGTAGCTGTTATTCTGCCATCTACCTTGTGAGTTAGATTTTTTTATTCAACATATAAATCCTGCTTTTGTATCGTCTTGTACATGTCTTTGCCTGGCTTCTTATGTACAACACAATGTTCTCAAGGTGTCCTAAGTGTCCTTTTTCCAGGCTAAGTAGTACTTTGTTGTATATTCATATCACATTTTCTGTGTCTCTTCATGGGCTTTTAAGTCGATTTTCTCTCTCTACTATAACGAATAATGTTTCAATGAACGTGGGCAGCAGGTTGATGTAATTCCCATCTCTTGGGATGCTGGAGATAGGACAAACTCCATCGCGGCATTTTCTTTCAGACTGTACAAGTGACCAGGGGAAGCTGGTGGAAGATTCTCCCTGGGGAAGCAAGATAGCCTTGCATTACCCTCACGAGTGCTCTCAGGTGTCTAGCACACACAACTATGGTTTACTTTACCACATTTCAGGATGTTTTATTTTGGCAGACTTCTTTATCTTTGATTTTTTTCCTTAGGACAGGAGTAGAGTTCCCACCTCTGCACACTCCCTAAGAGGATTACCACGTGCTTCTTTTCCTCAACCTGCTTAAATTTCTGTTTAAATTTCTGTAGTGTCACTAAAGGGTACAGTCACTCAAGTTATGTGAAGAGCATAGAGCGAGGTCATGGGCTGAGCCCAGCAGATAGTCTAAGTGAGCAACCAGCTTAATGCTTTAAGCCAGAGGAAAGGGAGCTGGGGAAACAACAGAGGAAATTCAGGCATATGCCCAGGCTTGTACAGTCCATCCTACATGTGGGTCATTTCCTTTTCTTCCTCATAACAAACCTGCCTTAGTTACTTTTTTGTTGCTATGACTCAATACCTCACATCCACAAATTTAGGGGAGGAAAGATTCATTTTCACTAAGTTTCAGAAGGTCACAGTCCACTCAGGGGCAGTAGCAACATTGGAAGTACAGGGCAGAGATAGAGGTGGAGGCAGCTCCTGGACATCACAGACAGGAAGCCAAGTCAAGGCAAGTTGAGACTAGTCCTCCAATGAAGGCAGGAAGCAGCTTACGTATCCTTCCAGATCTCGTCCCAGTGATCAGCCCAGCCTGGATCCAGGTGTGCAAGGTGTGGTAAACCCCCACTACACTTCTATAACCCAATTATTTGCATGCTTGTAATCCACCCCTCCAGACCAGGTCCCGATCTCTCAACAGCATATGATTCCACAGACAATCCGTAACAACCAAATACATGAGACTTTTGAGGGCATTCCACATCCAAACCATGATAAAATCTCTATAACCCATTTGACAGATTCTGTAATTAAAGTTTAAGTGGATCTTACACTCACCGTTATAGTTTAAATTTGAAGTATCTAGCAAGTCCTCTTACTGAGGGCCTGATACCCACTGCAGCGGCATGGAGACGTGGGGCCTGGGAGGCCCACTAGATCATGAGGGCTCCGCTTCCACCAGTGGTGTAATCACTGGTAAGGTCAGAACTTAATCGTACTTTTGGACCAGATGAAAAATTGCAGATGGGGCCTAGTAGAAGGAAGTAGATGGTGGGGTTTGGGCTTAGGAAGAACATCTTGACAAGGGCCCCTACCTTCCTGGTTCTGTGCTCTCTCTCTCTCTCTCTCGCTCTCTCTCTCTCTCTCTTTGCATCCTGTTTTCCAGAAAGTGAGTAGCTCTGCTTCACAAGTCCTCCATCGTGATACTGTGCCTCACCTCAGGCTCCAAGGCACTGGACGCAATCACTGGTGGAAATCCTGAGACAAACAAATCTTCCCTTTCTTTCTTTTTTCTTTCTTTCTTTCTTTCTTTCTTTCTTTCTTTCTTTCTTTCTCTCTCTCTCTCTCTCTCTCTCTCTCTCTCTCTCTCTTTCTTTCTTTCTTTTTTTTTCTTCTTTCTGTTATTTGATGACAGCAATAGAAAGCTGACTCTGGCTAACACATTGGGTAATACCTTACTTTACACAGAATATTCTGGCTCAAACACTACTCTTTTTATATGGATGTGAAAGTAGTGT
The DNA here is from genome assembly GCA_004027205.1 of Ctenodactylus gundi. NCBI lineage: Eukaryota > Metazoa > Chordata > Mammalia > Rodentia > Ctenodactylidae > Ctenodactylus > Ctenodactylus gundi. Next base: position 3,609 of record PVKB01004017.1, read on the forward strand.
GAAATTCATTTGGAGAGGATATAAACTGAAGCCTGGATACCCTGGATGTCCTGGCTTCCAGGCCCATCCACTGACAGCTATTGGATGGGCGGAGCTCTTCATTTTACTTGACTTTTGCTGTTCACCTCTTTAACTCACTCTTAAGAAAACAAACCGACCAATAGAGAAGTTCTGGTAATGTGTAGGTTAAAAGCCATTTTCCTGTAGGACTTTTTATTTTGAATAACAAATTGTTTAAAAATATTTAAGACTACTTTATTACACATTTTTTGCTCTTTTTTGCCAAAATTTGCACTTATTTCTACAAACTGACTATCCATATCTTAGCACAATTATTCTTTCACCATTCTTTAAACTGTATATTTCAGGAATTTTTTTTGTTTTGTTTTGTTTTGTGGTACTGAGGATGGATGGAATTCAAGTCTGTTACCTTGAGCTATACCCCAAGCCACTCTTCCTTGTCCAGATGAGACAAGGTTATGATAAATCACTAAGTTTCTCAGGCTGTGCTTGAATTTGCAACCTTACTGCCTCAGCCTCCCAGCACACTGGGATTTCAGGGCTGCACTCCAGGGCTCAGCTCCTACAGGAACACATTTTTAGGATTCTCACAGAATAAAGCTACTGGGAAAGTACTTCATGCCTTTACAAAACCTAATTGAGTATGTAACCAAATCAGAATTATTTCAATTGGTCCCTAGTCTCTACATGGTGACTATTCACACAATAACGTCTCAAATAGAGCCAATGCCATAAGGCTGTTCTCATATTCATAGAAACATTGTCTCCAAGCGTGCTTTCAACCCAAGGAGGTAGCAGGCATTCAATCATCACCGTGTTCCTTCCAGAGGAGCCAAGTTGTTAGTGCCTGTGAAGAAAGAGCTGCTTCCGCTTTTGCCTGGTAAATTCTACTGGTAAATTGTCACCTAAAGCATCGAGCCCCTGCCTTCTCCCCTGCTTAAATAACACAATAGTAGTTTGCTTAGACTCCATTACAGCACATAATTACTGCTCGTGCTACTGCAGTGAAATTCATCCTCTTGCATGTATGCCTTCACCACTGAGCAGATCCTCTGAGAAGACAGAGCCAGGACCCTAGTGTCCTGGGAGAGCAAATAGCGATGGGTTCATGTGTGAATCTCATTAAATATTATATGGATGAATGCACTGTGTTTCGGGATTTTCTTTCTCTCAAGTTCCGATTTCTTTCCATCCACACATTCCTGTGTGGGGAAAAGTTATTAAGTTAATAACTCTTTGAACTTGGACCATGAGAAGCAGTGACTGACGGCAAGTAGAAAGCCCTTCTTGTAGGAAATCCATATCGACTGATCCGGCATAAGTAATTTCTCCTCTGCCGAGAGTGGCATGCTCGCACATGCAAGGAGACCTCCAAGGACAGGCAAGGGCAGAGGCCCCTGCAGTCTTGATCGCCTGACATTTGGCTGGAATGGGATGGGGCAGAAGCGAGTAGCAGAAAGCCTGGGCAAAGATATAGAAAGGGGAAAAGAAGAAGAAACCAGGAGGAAAAATTCATCTCAGACTGACTCCTTGGAGCAAAGAGGAATTTTGCCCAGAAAACAAACACTTGATTTTTTTTTTCAGAAATCAAATTCTATTCTATTTGTGTAGAGGTAGGAGTCTGTTTTCTTTTCATGGTGTGTGCCTACTGGACATATAGGACATTGGGGGTCACGATAGAATCACATAATTAAATAAATCATAGGTCAGAACTGAAAGACTTTAAACTTTACTACACAGTGTTTTTGTTTTATAAAAATAAAGAAATTCAGAATCACCAATCTAGCATCTAACTGTTTTCCTATTTCCCAAGTTGGTACATTGTTTGCTGCCTCAGTTTCTTTTTTCATTGCTGTGACTCAATACCCGACACCCACAAACTCAGGAAAGGAAAGGTTTATTTTAGCTCACAGTTTCAGATGGTCACAGTCCATTCAGGGGCAGCCAGCAGCAATTGAAGCACATGGCAGAGGCAGAGAGGTGGAGGCAGCTTCTCAGGACATCACACACAGGTGGGAAAATGAAACTCATGGAGACTAGTCCAAGTCCCAGTCTTAATCTCTCCTGTGTCCGGGTGTCGAAGGTGTGGCCACTACATACCTTTAGTCTTAAGTCACACACCTTTAGTCTTAAGTCACATGCCTTTAGTCTTAACTCACATGCCTTTAGTCTTGACTCACATGCTCCTAATCCCAACAACTGCAATCCACCCCTCCAGGCCAGACCCCAATCCACCAACATTACATGGATCCATAGACAATCCATAACATTAAAATACATGAGACTTTTGAGGGACACTCCAGATCCTAACCACAACATTTGCCTAGAAAACAACTATGTATATAGTATCCCATCTTTTAATTTCTTGACTTAGGAGTTGCCCATAATCTGTGCTTGTTCACCTACTAAGTTTCCAAATCCCACCTATTCCATTAACTTCAAGCATTTGCCAGAAATAATTGACTCTGAGTATGTTGAAAGATTCTCAGTTGTACATATAATACACAGTCCAAGAATATTTATTTGTTTACAACCTTGTAATGGGGTTTGTTTTTCTCTCCCTCCAGATCCAAATATAATATGTTCCTTTCACTTTACAACATTCTTTCTTAAGAGTGAGGCACATGATAAAATTATTTTAAGCAAAGCATGCAAAATTAATGTAAGTAGAATGAAAACAAAAGAGAGGATGCGTTGGGGAAAAGGGGTTTGCAATGGAGTGGTGTAATTGATTTCCTCAAACATTAATTCTCCAGATCAAAATCTAGTGATAACATTAATATGTGAACTGCACATGGAAAATGGGCTAGCAGCAATGCAATTTTTAAAAACTATAGGCATAAACTGATCTGCATTTCTCTCTAAATATGCTTCTCATGCTACATCTCCTACAAAGAAAATAGAATGGTTTATGCCAAAAAGGAAGAAATTTAAGAAACATTCTGCTCAGAGCAAAAATGCAAGGGACAAGGGACAATGGAAGTAGCTAGTTTCTTAATGAGAGAAATAACACAATAAAGATAAGTTTTACAGAGACATTGAGAAAGGGTTTGATTGTGTAAAACTCTCTCTGAAGTTTCATTCACACGGGATCTGCACTATCTTTCCTTTCTCTCTGAGCTTTCCGTCTTAAGGTGACGCTGCATGAACTAGACAGGGCCTTGCAGGAATGGACAGTATGCTCCAAATAATTCTCTTGCTCCAAACAGCCCGAGAAAGATTAAATACTGGAGCATGGTGGTCCTTAAGGCAGAGACTCCCAGCTTTGCTCCTGTGATGAGGGGTCTATAGGACTGCCAATGGAACACAGGGGGATTCGTCACAAGTGACTCTTGAGCTAGTTGGCTTCTGTGCGCTTGGTGGTAATAGAACTGTAGAAATGCATCATGAAGTTTTCTGCCTACAGGAATGAATTTAAGAGGAGGAAAGATGACTCTTAAAAATTCATTTATTTAATCAATATTCATTGCAAGCCAAATGTGTGGCAGACACTCTAGGAGACTTTGGGGACCCTGCAGAAAACATTCCTGTAATCAGACACTAACATTCTAATGGACTAATGGGTGGATAGATGTCAAAGTATACTGTTGTACAGAAATTACAACGAATGTTTTAAAGGATACTTTAAAAAAAATATTTTCCACTAACACTGTTTTGTTCCGTATTGAATTTTCTTTAGCATAATGTTTCTAACCAAAGGGAAATATTAAAGGAAACAATATTTTGGAAATATGCTATGTGGGTAAAATTTAAGTTCACACTGGAAAATTTTCTTTTATTAACTTTTTTCTTTCTGTGAATTATAAAATGACCACCATTGCTGAAATTGAGTAATGAAGAATTTTCATTTTGCTGGGAGAAGCTTTGAAGTGTCCAGAGAGGCCAATATAGAAGAACTGAGGAGACCCAGCTGGGGTTGGAGGACCGGAAATTCTAGTGATTAGAAATCAGTGATTAAATATTTGGAGAAAAGTCTGAACTTGCAGACAGGAACCTTATAGTCTGTGCTTTAGGAGGCAGCTGGGGACAGTATGGGGGCGCCAAGAGGGCAGCAGACGATGGCCAGGTTGTCAAGACCAGGAAGGTGAACTTGCTGAGTGTAGGCCGAATCACAGGCTCAAAGACACCTACGGGAATTGGGCTCCAGGATGAATGTGCAGGCGTGAGGAGAAAGCAGTCGCACTTGCGGGGACCCAGACCAAATCCATCGCAGCAGAGTTTTGTTGTGTAGCTTCAGAAACTGAGCTACCTAGCAGAGTAGCTACCTGCTGTCTTGTAGGTAGAAAGAACTTGGATTGCGGAGGACACCAACAGATGTGTTCTAAGCACAGTAAGATTAATAAAATGTATATATACATATATATGCAAAATATTTCAATAATAAATTTATACGGCTTATTTAGTAAGTGATATTTGAATATGTAAGAAATATAGTGTTAGTTGTATGCTTGTGTACCTTCCAGGAAAATTATCTATGGATCTATCTATCCATTTATCTATCTATTTATTTCTTTGTGACAGAGTCTCATTCAGTACCTCAGGCTGGTCCTGAACTCTCTGTTGGTCCAGGTTGGTGTCATACTCATGGGAACTCCCCTGACTCAGTCTCATGAACACTAGGGCTATAGGTGAGCACCACCGTACTTGGTTAAGTAATTGTTTTATGTGGTGTTGGGGAATCAAACCCATGGCCTTGCACTTGCTAGGCAAATGCTTTAACTACAGAGCTATTCCCCCAGCCTAAGAAATTTAGGTTATAAATGTAGCTTATGATTCTACTGAGCAACACAGGCTTACAGTGCAGATTTTTAACTTTTTTGCACATGAAAACTTTATGGCATATGTAATTTAAATATACTTTAATATTACTTTTGAGTAACAAATCTACCAAACTCTATAAAAACATGGTATATTTTATAAAATGTGTGGAAATTTTTAGACTCTATAAAGGCACAATGAATACAGAAATTCAAGTACTTCTAGAATTTCAATAAAACATGCTCCTTTGGAAGGCAAACAATTTAAATACTACATGTTAAAAACTTTGAATCATTTAAAGTTAATGTTGGGTTGAAATGTATGTATATGCAGTAAAATAACATAAACACTAAATCAATATAAAATAATTTTCTTTTAATGAATCTTAAAATTAGAGAGGAAAAAGCATGAGTCTAAGACAAATGTCTACTTTCTGGCTGATTTCTTTGTCTTCAGGGAGGAAATATGGGAGAACGTCAAAAAAAAGTAGGAAAAAAAGGCTATAAAACCCATGAATTATTAAATAAGAATTTCTTTGGTTGAATTATTCCTCCAAATCTCACGCTGAGACACACTTCCTCAGTGAAGCCCTGTTGGCAGATGGGTCTATTACGAGCCTTTCACGCCATCCAGAAGGAACCCTCATGCCGAGGCTGTTACTGTTGCTTAGGACTGGACTAGTTAGCACCTGAACGAGCCATTATAAAGGGAGCCAGCCTGTTTCTGGCCTCCACACCTGCCCTTTCCACATGTGCCTGGTCTCAGCACTTCAGACGTGATATTCTTGCCATAAACACTGCAGATGCTCTTGGAGTTCCCAACATCTGGCCCATAATCCTCTATTACCCTGTTTTCTTTATCCATTAACCAGTCTACAAGATCTCGCTACAGCCCCACGAGGCAGTCCAAGAGAGAAACAAATGTCGAGTCATCTGAGTTATGCAGAAATTGCTCTAACTTACCTATACTGTATACCCCATAAAAATTTAGGTCATGGACTCTTCAGTGCATAAAAAATGAATGATTGCCACTTGCACTTTAAATACAAGGCAGCAGCAGCTCAGGAGATGCTAAGGACAGACAAAGCCTACCTGGCGGGTGGCAGTCAGGACTCCAGCAAGGCCCTGCTTCTCTCTTCTGGGCGGGCGTGGCCCTTTTCCAGCCAATTCCTTTTCCTGCATTCAGAACCTGCACCTCTTGGGGACAGGCTCGTGACTCTTGTTTTGACAGCTCCACATTTTTTTTTTCATGAGCTTGATGATTTTATGTCTCTCAAAGAAATACTTTATTTCTAAACTTTTACTAGCCCCAAATCAAATGTGTTGTGTCCTAGAAGCCTTAATTTCCAAACTGTGTGGGGGCTGAGTTACTAGGGTCTCCTGCGTGTCACAGCAAGGAAAATCACACCCTGTTCAGCTAATCAGTTCTCTACAGACTTCACGACTTTCCTTTGCTGTGATTAAGTGAAACATTATAAATTCCCCAAATAACCTCAATATGTTTTTATGATAGAGTATGCCATTATGTGCAAATATTTATCTTATTCATTGTAACAGTAATGATGTGGGCAACACTTAATATTCCTCTGCACGCTCCCCATTGATGCTCTGAATAGACCAGAACAGATGTGTATGTATTATAAACCATTTTTTAAAATGCACTTGTGTAAGAATCAACTTCCTCGAGTATTAAGAGGGAACATAGACTTTTTCTAAGTGTAAGGTTTTAAATACATAAAAAGCACATCATTTGATCATGGCATTTAGTAGGTTCAACTAATATTTTATATGTCTGTGATTACTGTGAAAAACAATGGATATTATATAATTAGTAATGTATTGTTAATACCACTTTATATTTTTATTTTAATTGAGGCAATCATAGTAAATTCGGTATTCTCAGTACAGAATTATTCAAATATTACCTTGATGCTACAGAGACTTTCAGGTAAAAGTTTGTGAAAGAACATGCTACCAAGATCTTCAGTCATGATTTTATTTAGGTCATAACCTGAAAGAAAGGCAACTTCAGAATAAACTTGAAAATTTTCAAGACTCAAAAATGATTTTTAATTCATGGCCATTAGCCAATTATTTTTAAGCTTTCTCATGCATGTGTGATCACACGCACACACACACACACACACACACACACACACACACACACACACACACACAAACACACTATGTGCAATTTCAAACTTAAAAATGTTGTAGCTATTAAAAGTTCTGGACAGCTGACACTTAACCTCTGATAAATCTTGTTCTGTAGCTACAAAATATTGCACAGTCTTGATGTCATTTAATAATCAGTAGAATTTGACAGTTACTAAACTGATGAGACAAAGAGTTATTGATTGGTGGTTTTAGTGGGGGCATGCTTCTACTCCCAGCCAAACAGGAGGCTGAGGCAGGAGGGTTGCAAGTCACACTTGAGCCTAGGCAACTTAGTGACATAAAGGGGGCCATATTTCAAAAAGAAAAAAATTCAAAAAGCATGGGCATGCAATGTGAAGGCTCTTGGATCAATTAACCTTCCTGAAAAAAAGGAAAAAAAGTGCAATTTTGTAAGGAAAGCATATTTAATTAAAATACTATTTATAAAAATAGGCCAGTTTAGTCTCACATCATCTCTCTCCTCTCTCTCTCTCTGTCTCTCTTGCTCTCTCTCTCAACCCTTTGTATTTTTTTTTTTTATTTTGTTCTGGTCTTTTGTGGTACTGGGGAGTGAATTCAGGGCCTTTACACTGAGCTACATTCTCAGCTTTTATAAATCCTACTTGAATTAATTACTTATTTATTCATACTCAGCTTTTATAAATTTAATTGATTAATTTTAATGCAGAGATTGAGCCAGGATCTTCACACTGAGCTACACTTCAGCACATTTTGTGTTTTCCTTTTCAGACAGGGTCTTGCTAAGTGACCAACCTGCCCAGGTTGTGCTAAAACTAGCGATCTTCCTGCCTTGGCCTCCCAGGGTGTTGGGATTACAGGTGTGCTCTATCACATCCACCTAAAACTGTGCTTGTTTTTATAATTTTGTCACTACAGTGGTACCGTGGTGTTCATCATTAATTGGTCCATAGAGGCTAACAAATACTAAAAGTGATGAGTACCAAGCCAATTATTGGCTGGGAAGGTTGTCAAATTATAAGGCAATCCACACCAACAAATTCTAGGTCATGCATCAAGTCCCAAAGACACAAGTAGCAGGACGACATTTCTTGCCAGCATCCATGCAGGCATCACATTGTGGGTGTCCTGCATACCCTACTCATGTGTACAGACACCTTGCATTGAAACCTTCAACATCAGGGAAGAACAGTATTCAGAAAATGTTTCTTCCCCGCCTCCCCCCAACCTCTGGAGTCCTCCTGGAGGGCACTGGTCTATACAGGGGCTGATGTTCCATAGATTCACCAAGCATGGATTGGAAATATCTGGGGGGAAATGTGCTTCTGTACTGAGCCTGTACACTTTGGTCATCACTGTACCCCCAAGCTACATAGTATAACAAAAACGCCACTGAGAAAGTGCCTCATGGCATTGAGTTCTGTGAGGACCACAGAGATGTATTACCATGGTCTTATCAGGGATGTGTGGCAAGTGCAAACTACAACTTACATTCTGAAGATACCATTATCAAAATAGGAAGTGCAAAATGTGTCATTAGTGATTTTACTTCATACTGAAATAATAATTTTTTGATACTTTCGATCAAATGAGATGACACTAATCTCTACTTCGCCTGTTTGTGGTAGTGGGTAATGACGATAGGAACGGTGGCTGATGCATAACCCCAGCCTTTGTTATTGTATTTTTTAAAAATTATTTTAAGAGAGGGACTCACTAAGTCATCGGTGAGTTGCACAAGCCATGCTAGAACTTGCAATCCTCTGCCTCGGTTGGGAGCAGGTATGCACCACTGCGCTGGCTTGCTTTGGCAATCCGAGTATGTGCACATACAATAGCATCTATGCTTTGGTGACAGTCAATTACAAATTATTCTTGTCCACAATAGCACTCTCTGAGCCTTCTGTCAATGAAAAAGTTACCCGAATTCAGCGAAGTAGTGGGACTGTGAGGACGTTCGGTTTGTGTTGGGTAGTGGAGGCACTAATGGGGGGAATTTGCGAAGATCATTTTCAGTACGGTAAATAATCATAGTTATTTTTTCAGAGCTAATTATGGGAACTCATCTATCAGAGGTCTTCAGAAAAAGAAAAAGCAAACAATGAAGGCAGACTTCCTAGATACTAGATAGCATTCAGTCATTGAAAATGATCTCTTTTTAAAGTTAGAAATAAGAAGTAGCGGTTGGAGGTAAGGTTCAGTGGCCATGATGTGTGTAGCACACGTGGGGCCCTGGCTTCATTGCCTAGCACTGCAAAACCAATAGAAGACGAGACGATGCAGAAGAAGCAACTGACGCAAAGCAAAGGGCGGCGGGGGAGCTGGGAAGTGGACAAGCACTTCTATTTAGCGGTGCTTAATCACTGTTTGGAATTAGGACACTTACGGCACACTTCTGTTAAAATACAGACCACTTCTATTTGCTATTGTGGTAGTCATCATCCAGGATGTGACGTACATACCCAAAGCTTCCAGGCACCGTGCAATGGGTCTTATGCCAAAGTGAGGAAACTTTCATTTCCGTCTTTGCTTCCATTGCAGGGAAGACGCTGCTCACGTTCACGGCCCATCCTGAGCAGCTGCCGGGGGAATGGAGGCCTGCACTCTTTATGACTCTCATTTCATGCTAGATTGAGCTGTGTTTCCAGTTATGATTCTTTTACTCTGGATCTTCAGGTTTAAATTGCTAAGGAGAAAACGTCTTAATATTTCTAAAACCCTTGTGGGACAGTTCGTTGCATATAGTGGCTTTCCTGCACTGTATGTGGATGCCAGCCACCCTGACTCAGCATGGCCAGGTGGAGATGTGCTGGCCAGGGCAGCAAAGAGCTATGGGACCAAAGTGCGTGTGCCTTCTAGGTGCAGGGGATGCCCCACATAACCTGGAGGGCCATCACAATGGAAAATCAAAGTAAAGCTTCTGGTGATTTTTATTCTTTATGTAGGTTTATGTATTTATGTATTTATGTATTTATTTTTTAATCTGGTACAGGGGAAAGGAGCCCTGGGTTTTCACATCAAACCAAATTCCTGACTCATTTTTAAAATTTTTGACTGTGAAAGGATTGTGCCAAGTTGCTAAGTTGTCCTGGCTGGGCTCCGATTGGCAACCCTCCTGCCTCAGCCTCCCAAAGTGCTATGTTTATAGGCCCGGGCCACCAGGCCTGGGTCTTAAGCTTCTGGTTTTAAACTCAAGTGCAAGAGTTAATAAAACCATTTTTATTTAGTGAATATTTACCACACGAAGGTCGCACTGGCTGCACTAAGTAGGAATTTTGTGGCCAAAGGCCACACCGCTGACTGCTTGGCGCTTCTCTTTCCTTAGCCATAAAAATAGACCTAATAATGCCTACCTCTCAGGATCTGTGCAATTAAATTTCACACAATCAATAAACCACCGCTATTGTTATTAAGGTAATAAGTAAATGTTGATATCTTTTCTGGTTACACAGAGCACTAAACCCTGGGAGAGGGAGTAAAAGACAACCTAAGAACCTAACTGTTCTAGCAACAAACTCCTCTAATTTTAAACTGTACCGATTCCTCCCCATACAACCCATGACCAAATCAGCAACGTCCCTTCAGTCCCTAAAAACTCCTAGTGCCTAGACTTTCAATTTCTAAAGCAGGTAACTGAATACTCAAGGTATTCATTGATGAGAATATAAGGTTCACTATTTGAAACTCCTTTTTTTTTTCAGTTTGTGCCACTGATCTGCAATGCCAATGACTACCCAGATCTTCAAGCTGCTTCCAGTTTTTGAGATTGAGTTCTATTTGCCTGAAAGAGTTGGAAAAAAAGTTTCTTTATGTACTCTAAGCCAAAATTTCTTATTCTGAAAAACAAAGAAAAAACTAAAAGGCAATGAGGTTTTTAGCACTCAGCAGTTACCAGAAATGCTTCCTACAGGGTCCCTGGACTTCAGCAGTCAGGGACAGAAATCCACAGGACAATGAAAGATGGGGTGAAATGCCCAGGAAGCCCAGAGAGGAGTTTCTTCTCCAAGCAGAGGCGTGATGGGAAGCATGGAGAGGAGAGTCCATGGGCTGAGCAGGAGCAAATGACACCTTCCAAGAAGCCACGCTACACACCGCTGTGGGGAGACGCGAGGCTTCAGGAGCAAAGGGCTTATAGACACTAGGAAAGATATGGGAAGTTAGCCACAGGGTGGCTATATATAAGTATATATTTTAAAACCTCTTCCTTCATTTTTTTGGCTGGTGAATAAAAATTTTTAAGTTAATATTGTTTTGGGGGCTTTTCAAATGAGGCTTTATAGCGCAGGCTGTTCCTGAACTCACTATTGAGCTCAGGCTGGCCTTGGACTCACAGCAATCTGCCTGTCTCAGCCTCACGAGTGCTGGAACTACAGGTGTGTGCCACCACGTCCAGTTTATGTGGTGCCGGGGAATTGAACTTGGGCACTTAGCACTTGATGTAGCACTTGCTAGCCAAGCACTTTAACAGCTGAGCCATTCCTCCAGCCCTGAAATACGTAGTTACTATTATGGCCATTATAATTCTATCAGAGATGCATTTTTTTTACTCTGTTTTCTTTAACTTGACAGATGCTTAATACAATCATTTCTACCTTCTTTTATTGATTTGCCAAACTTTGCTTCAAAATTGCATACACCGATTTCATTGCTAGAAATAAAACAGTAGAGGTTAAAATATAAAGAACTTGTCCTTATGGACTCCAAGGTAAAACTTCCTTTCCTATTACAAAGGATGACAAAGAAAGTGGAAAGGAAAGAAAGTTTAACAACCCCTTGGGAATTAATTCTGGGTACATTTATGAGATTGAGGTTTCTTTTTAAGAAAAACAAAGGAAGACTTCTCTTCAGGATTAAAATATACTTCAAAGAAGACAAGAAACATTTATCATTCTCTGCTACACTTGATCATAAGAACAACCTCTTCCTTGTCTTGATGGGATGTTTCTTCGTGTTTAAGAAACACCGCATTTGCAAAGCAGTCTGGTATCATTAAAATGGGTTGTTAGGTAATGGACTGTGACTTCAAAGAAATTGTCATATTATCCCAGAAGTCTTTCCCATAAGCAATGGCAGAATGTATTACTTTTTTTTTCCTCGTTTGACCATCTAAACCTCAGATAAAAGAGTGCGTAATTAACAATATTAATAGGTTAGCTTTAAATAAATGTAAAAAATATTTTACAGCTACCTCGGGCTCAAGACATAGGCAGTGTTCATGCTACATGTCCTGCGTGAGCCTGAAAACAGCTAACTAAGTCAGTTGTATAAGGCGAACGTGGTCCCAACTCCCATGGAAAAGGAGAATACGAGAAACACCAGACAATTCAAGGCAAATAGTTTTGGGAACAGCAGCAAATCTTCCTCACTAAAACTTTGATAGATTAAAAATATGTATATTAAAAGAAGTCTTAAGATAATTTTTTTTTTGAGACAGATCTGTAGTTCAGGCTGGTCCTGAACTTAGTGTGTATCCAGACTAACCTTGAACTCGTAGTAGTGCTCCTGCCTCAGCCCCAACTCGTGCCAGGATTACAGGCAGGAGACACCTTGTCTGGCTTATGTGGTGCTGGGGAATCTAACTCAGAGACTTCAAATACATTCTATTATTTCAGAATCACATCGGTGTTAATATTATAGAGGATAAATTATTGAAAACCAAATATTTCTATACAGATGAAGACAAACTGATAAAGTTGAACCAAACATACACACTGCCATGTATATAGTTCCAAACAAAAGCTCAATCTCAATAAGCATAGTAAGTAGGATTTAAATAAACCTTTCTCGACTTTATCAAAGACTGCCCATATGAAAAAGAAAAAACATTGAAAATAATAAAATATTAGAAGTATCATAATTAGGTCTAAGATGGGATAGCACTGTCTACTATTACTTCTCCAATGTAGCAATTTTTAGAAGTCCTGGCCAAAACATTAAAAGAAGTAAAATGCGCACATTTATGTGTGAAATTAACATGTTGAAATAAACCTCAAAGTAGAGTATAATTCTTAGTTTAAAATCTTCACAATTATCTGTCAGATATTCTAGAGAATCAATGAACAGTATACTCACACCAGAGAGTTAGGGTCAACACATGTAAACATCACCGAGCTACCAATGTCAAACCTTCTCCACATGCCAACAGATCTTATACGTAACAAGATACTATTAAAAATAAAACCTGCTAATACCTAACAGTTTATGTCACCTTTCTGGTGGTCACATTACCTAGAAATGGTGCTTCACTACTAATATTATGTAATTTCATAGTTTAGCAATTAAACATGTACTTTCTTAATGAAGTGCTCAGATCAGATCACTCTTAAATATAATCTTTAGCGTGAATATCTATGTGAGTGTGTGCACACATTCCTGTGTGTGTGTGTGAAAGAAAGAAAAAAAAGAGCATTATAAGCTGAACTTTGAAGAAGACATTTTTACAAAATAGAAGATTATTTATACGAAGTCCATATTTTCCCTCATTTTCCATGAAACATTTATTTCATTTTCTTGTGTTATCCTAATGAGCAATATTTTCAAGAAATACACTAACATTTTCTCATACTCTATTAGCTCATAATTGTTCAGAGAAGCAGAGACTGTCACATGTGTATTTTTATAAATAGTTATGCATTTGACTTTTTCATTGGTGAGTACCTGTAGTCCCAACATTCTGAGGTAGGAGGCTGAGACAGGAGAATTATGTTCCAGTCCAGCCAGGCCAACTTAGCCGTTTAGCAAGACCACGTGTCAAAATTTTAAAAATAAAATAAATCAATTAACTAAATTAAAATACATTTAACAAGACTCAGTATGAGCTGAGCATAAAGGGTTCAGTTTTCAATATCACAAAGTATAAGAAATTTAAAATAAGTTAAAATTGTCAGCGTTCACAGACATACGTTGCAACTTTATAGCTTTGAAGAAAAAAGATCACTGAGGTCATATTCAACAACGTACTTAACGAATGCAAAATATTCGTTGACCTGTTGTGCTTTTTATGTTCTTCGACCTGAAATACCAAAATGTAAAACAATATTGCAAAGCATAAGTATCCTTTTAATTTGGATATTCCATAATAGGCACCATCCACTCAAATTCCACTGGACCTGAATAAATGCTCATTCGACTCAGACGGTGCCCTCTGGGAGGCGCACAATGACCCCATATGCTCAGAACTTCTAATATCCAGGAATAAAAACACAGAAAAATTTTAATATACCTTGCTCATTTTTTTCTTTTCCAGACAGGGTCTCTATCTGTAGCCCAGGCTGGTCCTCAACTCAGTATGTAGCCAGCCTGACCTCAAACTCACAGAAATCCACCTGCCCCAGTCTCCTGAGTACTGGGATTATAGGCATGAGCCCCCGTGCCTGGTTTGTAGGGTACTGGGGAATCAGACTCGGCCTTGTGCTTGCTCTGCAGGCACTCTCGCCTCCTGACTACACCCCCAGCTCTTCCTCACTCTTTTAAATGACAGCATGTGTGCCAGTGTGCAACTACACAGGAAAAAGTAGATTCTTGCTGGCACTAACTACATGCAGAGGCCCTCCAGCACTGGAACTGAAAGCAACGCACAGCCTTCTGTCGTGAGGCCAGGTGCTCTTTATTCTAACTTCAAAATGACAATCTGTTTTAAATTTCTCATTGTTCTATGGAAGGAAAATCACCATTACAGTGTTTGCCCTATAGCATATCGTGGTTTACAATACTATAATTTTATATAGTGGTATACCATAGATATGCTGTATGTTCTCTTACATACCAATTTATTGTTCTCTACAATATATAAATATATTGTATATGCCACATACGTATAGAGTAATTGAAGTTTTGATATTGTTTTTTTGTGAACCAGGTATAATCTGTGAACCAGGTATAATTTTTTTATATTTGTGTATCTTTTAAAATTACCTAAAAATTTGTGCTCTTTATTGAAGTTTTGTACTCCATATCACAGTTTTGTCTTCTGTATCAGCGGGTTTTTTTTTAAACCACCCTAAAACTATTCTTTGGTGTTTTGCAATCTTACATATTATTATAAATGCTCTATTATTTTAAATTTAAATTTTTCATTTTTTGTATATGATAATACAGTAGAAGTTTCCTACGGAGTTTTATATTCAGTACCCTTGTTAAAAGTATGAATTATAATTTCCCAAGCAAGTTTATTTTCGATCATTTGCATCTACAATTATGTCACGTGAGACAGAAGCCGGTATCATTTCTTTTGTGACGCTTTTCCCACCTTTATTAATGATACTGTTTTGTTGAACTAGTTAGGACTGTTAACAAAATGCTGAAAAAGATAGCTGACACCTTTCGGGTTTCTTGTTTCATTTTTGTTCTTTTTGTATGTCAATACATTTAACTAATTGTTTATTAAATGAATGATGGGCCTGGAATAAATCTAATTTGGTCAGTTTATTTGTGTTCTTTTGTCAGTTTTAGCAAGTCATTTTCCAGCAAATGTACTCATACATTTCTAATTCCACTGGAATGACATCTGAAAAATTATACTCTTCTGCTTTAATTTTTAAGATCTAATTTAATATACCATTTTTTCTTCCGTTTAATTTGTGACTTTTTCAAAGAATGTTTATCATTCTTACATTATGGCTATCATTTTAAAACAATTTGAAGGACAAATTTTAGATTTGTGTGTATGTGTGTGTTTTTTTGATGAGTGTGTTTTATTTATGCTGCCTCATGATTTCTTTTATATTTTGGGGGCTTAATTTTTTGCTTATCTTCTTCAGATGGATAGTTAACTCATTAACTTTTATAATTCTGGAAGGCATGTATATTTAGGACTAAAATTTTTCACTGAAGTGACTTTGATGTTAGTCTAATTCATTTTGATATGTCTTGCCTTGATTTTTATCGATAAAATATTTGCTAACATCCATTTAGTGCTTCTTCTAAAGTGCAGTAGTTTTGAAACAGCTTTTGATCTTTATGAACATTCAACATATAATGCAGGAAATTTTGATTTGCCTCTTTCCAAATGACACCCACACCATCAGTTTCCATTATTAGTACATTAGATTATTATATGCTACACAGTTGAAGTAATATTTATTCACTCTCATTGAGTAAAATCTACTGTGATCTACTGTGACCACTGAAGAGATTATGTCAACTTGAGGGAATCAGGAACCGCACTTGGATTAGGGTTTGGGAGCCACTTCCAAATTGAGAATTGAGAACCAGCCTGAATTAGAGTGTGACTTGTGGGCCGGCCAATGAGGGAAGAGCAGTCACCCAGGTGTGGGAGGGCCAACTGGAACTCAAACAATATAAAAGGAAGGAAGAAGAAAGATTGTTACAGCTTCCTCCTCTGGGAAAGCTCTCACTTTCATGATTGTCTGCGGACATCAACTTGCCACACGCTGCAGATCTTCATCACAGATTCTCTCCAGTCTTGACTTGTGCCTGTCTGCTGCTCTCCAGTCACTGATCTTCAGGCTTCAGTCTTCACCACTGTTCTTGGAACAATGGAGATCTACAGCAGACTCTCACCTCACCGGCTGTCCTGCAGTCCTGGATGGGAGATCTACTTCACGGCTGAGCAGCCATCTTGGACTATCTTGATCCTTGGATTCAGAAGCTTTCCTCATAGATTTTTTTTTTTTTTTGTGTGTGTGTGTGTGTGTGTGTTATAAAATCTGCAAATTCTGCCTTTGGTAGAACCTAAACTAACACATCTACACTATTTTTTTCTTTTTTCTTCACATTTTCTTATTTCGTTCCCATTATGTATTCTGGGATCCCACTTGCCATGTAGCCATCACGTCTTCCTTAGGTTTCCTTTCGTTGCAATCATTTGTCAGACTTTCTATCCACTCGTATGAGCCTTTTCAGTCCTAGGGAGGCCAGGTGTATTGTGGGATGGCTCCCTAATGTTTTCTGATTTTTTTTTTGTAATTAAAGGAGAGTTAGGAGTATGGGGAAGGCAGACCAGGGAGGATAAGTTTCACTGTGTCTTGTCAAGAGTCCATGTTCTCCAAGTGATTTATGACTGTTGGCTTTGACCCCAGGAACCTGGCCGAGGTAGAGTTCTGCAGGTTTCTCCATGGCACCATTCTCTCCTGCTCCTTCTGGAATTAAAGAACAAAAGAATCACTACACACAACCTACACTTAAGGAAAAGCTAACTTTTTTATAACAACTGCTTATTTAGGAATATTTTTCCTAATTTCAAAATATTAAGTAACTATTTTTATTATCCCTTTAGCTGAACTTCATGTTGTGATTAAAAAATACATACTAGAAAATTTCAAATCCTGACAATTGTTGACTCTTCCCTTATGACTCATAATTGAGAAAATTATAATTGTAATATGTATTCTCTGATTTTGAATATAAAATCCAACATATGAATAATAAGCAAATCTCTTTCTCATATTTGTCAAGCAATTCTTTGTTAATTCCTACCTATAGCCCAGAACAATTTATTTATACATCTGCCATGACATTAAATGTTTAAATGAATGAATGATCGGGGAGACCAATGACCCCTTGCAGAAGCATTCTTGATAGTTGATGTGGAGATCGTGGCCTCGAGGAAATGGAGCAAGCTTGATAAGTGCATATTGGAGAGCACCAGCTCAGCCTGGTGATCTAGGGGAGCATCACTGTGATAGGTCATGGTCACAGTCTGTACCTTTACAAATGACCAATGGTAGAGTGAGGAACAGAAGCCTTCGCTCCAAAGACCACAGTGTACGCATGAAGAAAATTGTCAATAAAATATTCGCTATATCCACTTACTGCTTCTTCTAAAATCTTGCACAAAATATCCTGCGCAAAAAGAAAAACGCAGCCTTCTTTGGTAACTTCGCTAGTTATCCAAAACAAGAAAGTGTGATTCCACGTTAGCCTGTAATAATGTATTGGCATGAGTTCATTAATTCTCATATGTATGCCATTCCAAGAAATATGAGAATGTAGTGACGGGGCCAGGACAAAGAGTGTTTAGAAACCTTCCATGCACCCGCTATAGGTATTCTGTAAATCTAAAGCTGTTAGAAAATACAGTGTTCTTACAGATACTTCCGTTTTTTCTATTTGTTCTTGTTTTCTGAATTTCAATTCTGGTAGCTATTCTATGATTCTAAGAAACAAAAATCCTGTGCTATTGTGCCATTTTTCTTTTATCTCTCATTCTTTTCCTATCCCCACCCCACTGGAAATTGAACCCAGTCCTTTTCTATTTGTTTGTATATTTATTTATTTTCTCACCACTTTTATTAATACCACACACACACACACACACACACACACACACACACACGTGATACATAATGATTACATGAGCTTAAATATTTTGTGCACATACACATCACATCAATATTAGAATCCCTTCCCCTCCCTATTTTTGGCCCTCCCACTCCTCCCTGTCCCCCTATAACTCCCACTATCACATCCGTTTGGTTCTATAGAATGCCTGTGTTCTTAAACAAGTTCTCATGAAGTTGGTAAGTCATCCAAGCTGGGCTCAAACTTGCAATCCTCCTACCTCTGCCTGGCAGAGTCCAGGAATTACTACTGAATGCCCCCACGCCTGGCAAATTTAGAACTCTGTCATCTGTCTTATCATTGTGAGCACTTAATGCCCAAGAACCATGTCCTAAGTACGTGACAGGTGTCCAGTGCAGGGTTGTGACAGAATGCCAAGCGACTGAGGATTCGCTAGTGCGTACAGGAAAAGAAAAACTCATTTAATTATTTGTTAGCTTTTCTGTTACAACCAAATTGAATCCTAATTGACACAGATATGTAGTAATTACTTGCTGAGTGTTTTATTGAGTAATACTTTTAATATTCCTGGGTAGAAAAACAAGATATTGTAGGTGATACTTAACATTTTGGAATTATCTTTCTGCCTAGCACTCTTTTGAGTAATAAAGGATAAGTAACAAGGACCACGCTCACTGTTGGGAGCATATGTGAAAACTATTTAGACAAATGTGTGTTTTTGATGCAAAACAGATTTGAATTATATACTCTTTGCTCTTCCATTTGGTAGCTTTGTGTCTGTGAATAAAGTAATTAATCTCTTTAAGCATTAGTTTTCTCACATGTCAGCTGAGGGCAACTGCTCTTTCAAGGGATTATTTTAGTGGAATACATGAGTGAGATAATATATTTAAAACAATTATAAACAGGGCAAAGGAGAACCATCGAGTATGTATTGATTCCACTTCACTCTTGTTGTAAAACTCTTGCAAAACTTCTCTTCCTTAATTGGGTATCCATAATATCTCACCTAAGCATCTGAGAGGCAAGGTTATACTGCCTTTTTCTTAGTAATAATAAGAATTTTTAAAAGCCAAGTTTAATGTGCTTGTTGCATTGTTAGCACCTATGGCCATTGTAAAGCATAATTAATCCACAAAACACATTTCTACAACTGTGATCATTCTCATTGTGTAATAAGAAATTAGACGTTCAGAAGAGCTTGGTAACTTTGCAAAGACCTCCAGCCAGTATATGGCACATACAGAATTTAAAATCAGCAAGGCCTCAATCGGCAATTTTTTAAAAAACATTATTTTCATTGTTAGTTTACATTACACCAGCTACAACAAATTTCAGTGTAAGAAAATTCTATATCAGAAACTGAGCAGTTAGATTTCTTATAGCTGATAGTACCTGATGCTTGATTAGCACTACCAAAGTACTTTTTTTGGTACATTCTTGATCTCCACACTCTAACATATTCTCAGAGTAGAAAGTGCATGTATGAAGTGTGAGTACCTACTCCAAGGCCATGCAGGGCTCTGGTGCAGATGTGTTACCTGGTAGGACATGTCCATCTCTCTGCACTGTGTCTGTGCCAGCGACCTCAACAGTCAATTTTTCTTCAAAATCTTATCACATTCCTCCTGCTCAGACGCTTTTATATGTTTTGACATCTTCACAATATAAATGCATTGTAAGTAAGCTTAGCATTGCTCTAAGACACTATATTAGATTAAGTCTAAGCCACACCCCTCGTCATCCCTCACTCTCCCGGTGCCCTTTGCTGCACCGCCTTACAATCCATTCTGTTGAAGTTGCTATTTATACTCACAGCTTCAATTTTCTTGCCCGCCCTCCATTACTTCACCTCAGTACCACCTGACTTCTCCCAACCAATCACTCCATGGCTGTGCGGTGGTCAGGGGCATCAGATCCAAAGCCTGTGCCTCTTCCTTTGTCATCTTCAGCACTTGGGACAGCAATGAGCTCCCCTGCTCGCATCGCCCTGGCCTCTCAGCTGCCAGGGCTCCCTGGTCTTTTCCGACCCCCACCCTCTTCCTCACTGCTCTTTGTTGGCTCTGCCTCGTTTCCTCTATCTGCCTCTAAAAGTTGGCTTTCTTCAGGCTGAATGTTGGAGTACTCCGGCTGCAGGGTCAGGCCTTCTTATCTCTAGTTTTTCCAGCTGATTTTTATGTTCAGCATTAGAAATTTCTTCACCCCAAATATGTGCTTACTTCCCAGATTTGTCGGAGCTCTACCCATTGAGCATGGTGCTTTCAAATCATTTCTCATGAATTCAGTACTTGTGAATTCCCATGTCTCATCGTCTTTGTTTCCAATAAGACAGGTACCAAGAGTGTGGCGATTTGGGGACATAGGCCAGGCAGTGAAAGATCTGGCTTCTGCTCAACACGTGTACACATTCCACATTGAGGTACAACAAGGCAACATTTCCTTGTTTCTTCACATTTCATTCTTTCTCTTTCATCCTCTCTTGCTTTCTCTTCTTTCTTCTCTCTCTCTCTCTCTCTCTCTCTCTCTCTCTCTCTCTCTTCCTTCCTTCCTTCCTTCCTTCCTTTTTTTTAGACCAGGTCTCTGTAGTCCAGCTGATCCTTAGCTCACTAGCCCAGGCTGACCTCAAACTCATGGCAAGACTCCTGCCTCAGCCTCTTGAGTGCTAGGATAACAGCCATGTGCTGCCACATCCAGCTATGTGGTTTCATCTTTCCTACTATAAAAAAATGACAAGTCCCCATGAATATTCAACATCTGTCTTGGGACCTAGAATATAATATAATAGGGTCTCACTAAATACCTAATTAGGGACTTTTTTCAGAATGTTCTGGGTTAGTAACATATGGATTCTAGAAGTGTACTAGACAGATAACCCCTAGTTTGGGGAGTAAAATATCACAGGAATACCTAGGACATAGGAAAGATCTGACATGGCATTCATGCCCAGACACTGCTCTTGATGTTGGTCTGTCACGTGGACTGTGTATCCTTTCTGTCCAACTCATCACTAGGAAGACAGATATACAAATGAGCCTGACAGCATCAACTTTTCATTTCCCCAAGGACGTACTATCAGAGGCGAGGAGGACTAATAACTCATCCAAAGTTTCTTGATTCTCGATTCTTTCTTACCAACCCAGGTCTGACTGGACTAGACCTGAAAGGGATGTCTGTGAAGGTCTGAGAAAGTGAAAGATATGAAAGACTAAAATATAAGACAGCTCTTTCAAAATTGATATTTTTGTACGATAAGGTTCTATCTTAAAACATCTCAGAATAAGTTTTTGCTTTGTCAAATTCAGTGGCTAAGTTCTGTCTTAGTGGGAAATGGTCAACATTCTGTCCCTGGCTGTGGCTCATGGGAAGAAGAGGAAACATGATCATGGCGCGGCAGCTCATAGAACCTACCGGATTTATGTCAAGCTAAGCACAGTATTTCTAAATTCACTTGGTTCTCCTTCATTGAAGAATATGTATCCTACTATGTACATCATGTATCATTGAATATATTCAAGCACAAATGTAACTTCACTGAGAGAATTAAGTGGCCTCAGTTCTGGGGCTAAGGAAAATTCAGTACTTCTGGGCTCTCTGGTGGCCAGGACTAGCTACATCCCTATGCTTATGTTCTGGCTTTTGCTCTACGTCTTCAATAAAATGGAATACATGGAGAACTGAAGTGTCAAATCAGCTTGGTCAGTTTATATCAAATTTTGAATAATTTTTTTTAATTTTTGCTAGTTTTTTTTCTTGATGGCAATCAAAAGAAGAAGAAGGAAAAAAAAAACTATATTCAAGGCCCAGATTCAGGTCTCTGACCAATCCCAACACAAGCGAGTGACAGTAAGACAAGAAGAATTTTTTTTTTTTTTCTGAAAGATGTGCTTGTTCTGAAGCGCTGGTACATCGGTGTTAGTACCAGGCTGAGAATGCCTCACTCCAGCAGGGCACGGAGCTCTCACTGTCCAGTGCTCAGCAGCACACACTTAGCTCTGTGTTCACACAGCCATGCGGCCAGTAACATTTGCTAAAGTAAGATAAACTCCTGCAGAGGATTAAGACAGTTGCCAGCAGTTTTCTTCAACTTCCTCTCCATTACGCTGCTCTGTGCATCCTGTGGGTCTAAATCAGTAAGAACAAGTTCTTGGAACGTCATCTGGTTCAATTTAAAAATTTTATTTTTGATATTGTAACATTGATGGTACTTAACTGCTATTCACATTTCAGATTTTTTCTTCATTCTAAAATTTAAGTTTTATATAAATGTTCTTTACCTAAAAGAAAAGTTACCTTCACCCACTTTCTATAAAATGAAGCTCAGGCTCCATGAAAACTCTATGTACCTTAGGTTTCCAGCAGGGATTCAACGTCTGTTTTGCCTAAAGAAGAAGGATTCGCCTTTTTCTACAGTGCCTGTGGCTCATTAACTTACTCCATGGTTCCTGTGGGCCTGATAGATATTCGTGGCCTGCCTTCTCTTTTCATGTCCTGCCTGACCTTCCATCGTGGCTAATAAAAAGTATGTGAATGTCCTTCTTTGGCTGCCAGTCTCCCCTTCTGCCATCATTCTTAATTGTGCCCTGGCTTTTCGGGGTTCGCTGGTGACTTCTAAGATCAGAACCGCTGGGAACAAGACTGAATGAGCACGTTAGTTTTAGTAATCTCTGGGATTAAACACTGTATTCTAGAAATACCCCGGGGTCCGTGCGCCGAAGCTCAGAGCCCTGCTCTTGCTTTCTGTGTGCGAACAGCAGCACATGTAGTGCATTGTCAAAACCAGTAGCGTCGTCTCTGCTTCTCCATAGCTGGTTGTGTAAAGCGAGGGTGCATAAACCAGTTTCTCAATAGTTTGCCCCTGATGTTGGTGAAATTCACTTGCTTTGGTTGAACCATAAGGAATTAATATTTTATCGATGTAAAAGGTCAGCGTTGTCATATGATTTTGGCATAGCTCTGTAACACTTTACCATTTTACATGCATCACATCCTAAGCATACATGGACATGCACACACACATGTGATCCTGTTACTCCTGTAGGGCATTGGTATCCTGGATAATGACTTAGAGCTGATGGGAATTTAGGGAGGAATTAAACGTGACTCTAGAACATGTGAACATGCACATTAGACATCACGATACAGGTGTCTCTGTAACTTTAGATCTCCAAGGGCTGTATTTTTATCTCTTCTGCATGCTCAACTAAGCCCTGTCAGGTCTATCAGCCTTGCAGAGAGTGTGAAATTGAAAGCGAGTTGACCCGGAGTGCTGAGGTCTTGTGTGGAGCCGGGCCAGATGAGCTTGGTCCTGTGTCGCGTCCAGTCTTCCTACATGTGGGAAGCAAAGTAGAAGTGGTGTGTGGGTCAGAGTGTCTCCGCACAGAATGTGCCTGTGGTTTTGACATGTGGGCCTTTGAAAAGATCTTGCTCAATTCCGTTTTGACTTTTTAAATTTAATTGGCTGTAATAAATTGAAGTTTCACTTTATGTTCACACTGAGGTTTGTCTTTTATATTTGAAATAGAAAGCATTCCCAGAAATTTAATGTAGGGAAATTGCCTTTCAGAAAGATCTTTTGAAATTGAAAATTTAATAATTTTTAACAATTCTGAAGGTTTGAGTTCTAGCATTTCTCTTTTTCACTTTTGCTCTCCCTCTTGTTTCCCTTCATCTCTCAGACCCTATTTTTATTAAAAATTAATTTCTTATTAAAGAAATATGTATATGTATGTACACATATATGTGTGTATGTTTTACTGAGATAAGAGATATACAAACTACAAGAGTTTCAGCACAACTTACTAAGTTATTGCTTCAAGATATGAACAGAAAGCTGTCAGAGAAATAATTTTGATATCTATGCATACAAATATATATGTCAAACACTAAATACATACCTGTAATACTATGCACATTGAGATTTTTATGTTAACGACTTCAAAATGCGTGGATTTGAATTGAGCTTATACATATTAAGTGCTCACTATGTGCCCAGCAGAATTCTAACTTAGCAACAAGCTCGCTAGGCATAACGCCTGTGTATTTGACTAAGAGAATGTGTATATGGATCACCTGGAAATTCTTTGTCCATTTGTCTTTTCATGGTACCAGGGATTGAACCCAGAGTCTTCCGCACACGAAAAAGTGCTCCACCACTGAGGTATACCTTCAGACATTGATATCTTTTTAAATTTTGAGACAGGGTTCTACTTTGCTGTCAAGGAAGCCTCATACTTGTGACCCTCTGACCTCAACCGTCCAAGCAGCTGACATCCCAAGTGTGTGCCATAGGAGGAGACCTGGCTATGTTTTTCAGAACAATTATGAAGATTAAGTATAACAGCAGAGAACGTATGAATTCAATTTCCACATTTGGGAGGATACACACTTACTTCTATGGTATGCCTTCAAAAATTTATATATGATATTTACAAAACATACAGAATTCTATCTATAATTCTAGTTCAACATTTTAGACTAACAAGGACAATATTTCTGGGAAGTTTCAGATGAATATTATTCATTGATTCAAGTATTAATTCTATACATTAGTCTCTATCTTTCATCAGCTAGATTTACTGGGATTAGAGAGATGTGATCACCAAAGAGTTATAGCATAACTTGCAAATTCTCCTTTCATGTTATGAACAGCTGTCAAAAAAGTAGTTTTAAAGACCTCTCTACTTACATGCAGAGTGTTAAGAAACTTCAGTATAAATCCAGTAAAACCTCAGTTTGTCTTTGAAGAGCTTGAAAAATTCCTTCTAGTGATTAGAAATAATTACTTCTTGTCCCCCTATTCAAGTTCTTATATTCAATTTGAGTTGTACCTTCAGATGCTATTTCATGAGAAACTTAATTATTCTTTTCTACTAGGAACAACACAAACAAATGTTTTGCTTTCAAGGATCAGAATACATCCAATTTTTGAAGAAAAGAGCTGTTTCAGGACTTAATATACAGAAGAGCTTACTAAGCAAATGAATAAGGCAATAGAGGTAGCCCAGGGAATATTTATTGAACCTAGGAAAACAAAGTAAAACTACAACATGACTTTAAAACAATTTGCATATGAATTTATGCTAATTTTTAAAAGATGTTTATTCATTGAAGCAATATTTGTGAGGCCTTTACCTATCAAATTCCTTTTTGAAAAACTGACAATAATAATCTAGCTAAAAAATGAAACCAATTTCTGAGTTTTCAATATAATTAGTTACAATCTGATAAACTATATATCTGGTAACCATAGTGTGGGAACTTTGAAGTTTGAAAGTTTGTGTTGGGTCAGCGTGGAACAGAAACCTGGTCCTGACTAATTAAGCAGTGAGAGACAAGAATTAAGGAATAATAAGAAACCATTAACTCTGATTCGAGATTTGCATTACTCTCAAAGATATATGTTAAATTATTATATACTTCACTTGCCACTTCCACATATATATGAATGTGTATATGTGTATATATATCATGCACACATATGCATAGCTGTGCATCACTTTATGACAAGCATATGACCTGAGAAATACACCGTTAGGTGATTTGGTCACTGAATGGATGATGTAGAATATGCTTACATCCATTAAGATGGCTATAAGGTCAACAAGGCAGCAAAACCTAAGAACCACCCCTATCTATTCGGTTCATGGTTGACTGAAATTTTTGTTTGTTGCATTACAGTCCTATCTATAGGTGAAAAAAAGAAAGAAGCAGCCAAAAAGAAATTCTTATTTATCTCCTTTATAAACATACTATGTCATTTGGAGCAGTTATTCATGGACAACCTAACTACAGTTAAGGAATTTGGTGACATCAATTACATAAGAAACCACTAGAAAATAAACTCTGAAATTCTATGGCCTTAGCAACATAACACGTGAGATTTGCCTCTTCACAACCTATGGTGGGGAGCTCTTTCAAAACATAACCACCAGACAAGCTAATATTAAACTGAATGCCCAACCAAAGCCAGGAAACATTTTTACAATTTGTGAGACATCAACACAGAGTGTAGAAGTTTCTTGTTTCAAGGTATTTCACAAGGGATGTGCAGATCAGACTCAGACAACTCCTTTGGCCCCTACGTTGGTGATCTCAGGCCGCTCCCTTCACCCCCCAGGCATCCCTTCACTCAGGAGGAGACAGGAAGATGACTTCACAGCTAAGGGACTTTTGACTTAATGAGGTAAGCACTTTGCACCTTATCCTTTCTGCTTTACATAGAAAGGAAAATTTTCCATTCTTGAGCCAATGTTGCAATAATTGAAGTGACTTTTATGAAATGATCCCAATAAACATGAATGGAGACGTCGTGTTACATAAGACAGGATTGTTTTTGGAAGCAGCTGTGTTATGGTGTGAATCTACAGTACTGCCCCAAGTCCCGGAGTTTGGGAGGTATTTGGATCGATGGGACACTCTACTCATCGTTGAACTCATCTAGTGCTGATTTCAAAGGAGTGGAGCCTGGTTGGAGGGACAGGTCCCTGAGAGTGCGGCCTAAAAGAGTATTAAAAGAGTATACCTACTGGCTTTCCCCTCACCGCCTGCCACATTCTGGCTGCTACGTGGTAAGCAGCTTTCTTCTACTAAGAAGTTTCTGTGTTGGAGTTAGTCCAACATGCATGAACTATGGCCTTTGACATTGTGAACTAAAGTAAACCTCTCTTTCTTCAAATTCTGTGTCAAGTATTATGTCCTAGCAAAGCAAAAGTGGTTAAGATAAGTAGGTGGGGAGAACCGCAACATGTTTTTTAAAACTACATAAAGTGGAAAGAATCATTAATTGAAGAAAAAGAAAAACTAGGCAAGCTGATAAACAGAAGTGCGTAAGTATGACTTTCTGTTCTTGTTCCCGTCGGATTCCAAGGTCTACAGCCCAGTCTTTGCCGGTTTCTGTCCATTTTGTGGCACTAAGCACCCAGGATATGGCCATGTCTTTCTAGCATTGGAGAAACACAACAGCAGGACGATGCCTTTGCAGTGGTTACCTAATTTCACACCTGGACACAGCGGTCACTCAGGTGTGTCCTTTCACTCATTTCCCAGGCCCTGTTTACCCCACTCATTTGCAGTTGACTCCAGACTTTGGAACAAGCTTAGAACAATGAAAACGTCTAAGTCCTTCACCATAGCAAAAGCTTTGCTGTGGGTAATTTTTGTTATCTCTGCTGGGAGGAGACTGTGTGGAAGTCTCCAGGCAGGAAGCCGCAGGGTGGATCAATGTGCTCTGTTATCGCTTTTTCCCAGCTGCAGCCTGCCACTGCCCCGGCTGCCAAGCACTCTCACTACCTGGGACACACCTAGAGAGGTTAATTAGTTTACAGCTGGCCATAATTAGGAGCAAAAGGCAACCAGAAAGGGAAGTTTAAGAATTCTGATGGAAAGCATATGCCTCAGCAAAGCTCTAGGATTGAGCAAAAATGCAGCATGACGACTGGAAATTAGCATCTAGAGTTTGGAGAGTGTTAAAGCAGGACCACCAGGTGAAGGCATAATTTAGGAAGATAAGAGACACCTAGCATGCCCCACATCAAGATGCTGTAATGCAAGGAGACATTAGGCCTCAGTTGCTTGTGCCGTTTCTGGGAACCAGTTTTCTCAAAAGTAAATGGAGGTGCTTGCTCCGGTCAGCATTCAAACTTCAGTGTGCTGTCCATCCTAATTTAAAGAAGGGTCTCAGAAGGAGTAACAATGAGAAATTGTAGCTTTCAGCCAGCTCATTCACAGCAACGCGAACAAGCTACTAAGTCTTCATCATTTACCACGTGTCCGGCATTTAATATTTAATTGGTCTTCATGGAAATGAGGAAAATGGGTGTCACAGACCCTAGGGTATAGAAAGGATTACAAAGGGAGTGACCAGGAACCCGCCTTACCAGTGACCATGCCTCAGTCAGCTGCTGGAGCTTAGTCTCCCACCACCTCTCCGCAGCGATCTGGAGCCTGTGCACCTGCCCTGAGTCCCACTTTGTACTTCATTATTCAAAGGAACAGGTGGACCTTCGAGGCCTATCTTCAGGTATCTGGTTCCTTTTTCAGAAATGTAGGGCACAAGCAAAGAAGTGAAAATAAATTTCTGGTGAGAAGATTCAACCAGTTGAAATTGAGCCTCTCCTAAAGGCAAACAGCATAAGTGCATCGCATTTTGTTAAAGAATTCCTCAATTTTTGACTGTAAAATAGAAGTCCAGAAGCAGAGCAAGAAGGCACTAGGAGATGCCAACAGTCCCTCACATCCCGTCATGCAGGCAGAGCCTCAGTGTCCTGCTTCACAACCCCCTTCTCCTGTCGCCACATCCGGCCTATTTTTGCCTTTGAAAATTTTCTTTGTGGCTCTTTGTTTTTGATTTGTCTGATTTTGTGTTGCTTGTCTCCCCCACAGTGGTGTCAGCCCATGAGATCAAAGCCTTCCAATTGCTCTGTTTACTATCCCCCCTAAGCAAGCATGGTGCCTGGAACACAGGAACAACCTATTTCATATTTTTGGGTAAAACTTGAGTGAATGAATGAATGAAGGATGAATGTTCATTTTATAAATAGAAAAAACTCAAAGTCCTTGAAGATTAAATAATTTTTATATTGCAACATTTGCAAATACTAGACCTGTTATGGAAACAAGAGTTGTTGAATTTGAATTTTAATGCTGTCTCTGTTTAATATATACTCTCTTATCAGCATGACATGGGCCTTTGCAAATCTCAGGCTAACCAACAGAAGTTGATAGCAGCTTTCAGACACCTTAAAATTGTTAAAATAAGAAGAGTAAAGCCAGTCATAGGTATTTCTTCTTAAATTTCCCATGATCCTCAAAAGCTAAGCTGAGTTTACAGAAGAACTGATTTATAAACTTACATGTGGCTAACCATACCACAATCACACTCCCTGTGTAAGATCTTGAAATTCACTTGCAAAAATAAATGAAAAGTCTTTAATATGTTCGTAATCTATGATGGGCTAATTTCACATCTGGGAACATATTCTAAGGCAATACTTTAAAACAAGATAGATACATGCAAATATTTATAATTACAAATATTTATGAAGGATATGAATACCAAAAAGGATATAAAGGTGAAGTATATCAGTTGTGCGCAAATTTTTTAGTTAAATGCAAATGTTTTGAATTTAACATAATAAAAACAGTTGCATGTGAAGTGATAAAAATAGTGATTGTTTATGTTTTAAAAATTTATTATAATATGGGAAACCCACTAAGGACCCCTTCCCAAATAGTGGGAATCCTTCCTCCTGAATCTCCTCTAAGTAAAGATTGATTGTTGTATATCTTGAAATAATGTATTAAATTAGAAGGTATTGTTATGAGTCCTCATTGCTTCAAACACACTTATTCTACCAGTTTTTGCCACTTTCTAGAAGTTCTGGACATCAGCTTCTGTGACTTTACTCATTCTGTTGTGGCTGCTGTGTTCCAGTGGCCGAAACTGAAGACACACCATTTATTTTTCATAATCATATTAACTTGAGGGAAGAACCAGATGACTTCCAGTGACAGAGCTGATGAATAAGGTGGGACATGCCTGGGCAACAGCATTCACAGTGTTTTTTTATATCAAAACTTGTAAAGATACTCAGAAAAGAGAATTCCAGAACTGCTTTAGAAAGTGATAATTCTATTCAATGCAAAAGCTGTTGTTTTGAAGGAGATTAATGAATCTGTCCTGTAATGTAAGTTTGTTTAAGCTGAAACATCTGCTACATACCATGCTTTTTTGTTGCTGGGACACAGCACCCAACATCCACAACTTTAGAGAGAAAAGACTTATTTTAGCTCAGAGTTTCAGGAGGTCACAGACCATTCATGAATGGGAGACTGGAAATGGGAGAACTACATGGCAGGGACAGAGCTGGAAACAGAGTTCTGCATAGCATGGCAGAACAGAGCCAAGTCAGAACGGAAGAGCTGAAACAGCATGCATCCCTGCAAGTCAAGCCCCACGCTTCGTCCAGTCCCTACTCCCCAACAGCACGTGGTATCCACAGGTACACAAGGATTTGGGGCACACTCCCAACTCAAAACACATCAATTCTATAGTATAGCTTTTTATTGTGTATACAACACACAGACACACACACACACAAAGCAGTTTGCAGTACAACACTAATAATGATTTTTCCACATAAACAAATGTTTTACAGAAATGTTCTTTACCTATTTTTCATGGTTTTTCCAGATATTTTATTGCACACATATTATGTACAGTAAATAAGAATAAAAATTCTACTGTCTAGAACGTGAGAAGGCAATCTAAAGAATGTAAGACTAAGTACGTGTTCTTCACATCCCTAGTACACATGTATAGCTATTAGACTGATCTGTTGTTATCCACTTATTGGAAACTGCAGAGTTGATGGAGAATGTACACTATTTAGATGTTAGTTTGCACCTTACAGAACAATTTTATTGATGGTACTTATGTCTGAGGCGAAAACTTCACTATCATGTCTCAGGGGAAATGATTTAACAGAGAATTTTTTATATTATGGAATTATGGATAAGAAAGCAAGTGTAAAAACTTATTAGAAATGCTACCTAAACTATCATGACACTCTATTGTAGTAAATAACTTTCCAAACTCTACTGTATTACAGTCAATGAAACTGTGGAAATTAAAGTTTTTAACATTCACATAGTCAAACAGCAAAAATAAACGCGCCTCAAATTAAAAAGTTTCAGTATCCACTAAACTGGGCATTTTTTCTTTTGCATACACTTAGATACCTTTCGCTATAGATCAGGTATTCAGTTAACTATCCTTAGCAACTCACTTCCAATCAAGACACAAAGTTAAGAGGTGAAACTGACCCTTTCATATGCCGTCCTAATGTAGCACTGTACCTTCTGTGCTCTAAGACTGGTACAACAGTGGAGAAACAAAGTTCCAGAGAGGAATGAGAGTTTCCTGAGGTGTTTTATGCAGCTTTATACTTCCTTGATACCTGGAGTTGGCAAAGTTTCTAAGTACTCGTGGTAGGGAAACCCTATGTGAACACTCACCTTCTAGGAGAAGTTGCTGTGTCTGTGCCGGGAAGCTAATTCTACATGGTCAATCCCTAGAGACTGGGGTTTTCTTTACGTGTACTTTCTCAGTTTGTTTACTGTCTCCTTTAAGAATAGATAGGTTGAGTATAATATTGCCTTGTTCACTTAATATAGTAAGGTACATCATTCAAAAATGAGGTATTCTAGATAAAATATATTTTACATTGACACATTTCAAAATATTAGGGTGTACCTCCCTAATTTTAAATAAAATGCTACCAATTTTTTGATTTTCTTTAATTACTATGAAAGTCAAAATTTGGGGCTGAGAGCCAGGCGTGGTTGAACATGCCTATAATCCTAGCATTCACAAGGCTGAGGCAGGAGGAATGGGAATTTGAGCTACAGAGTGAGACCCTGTGTCATAAAAACAAAACAAAAGAGAAAACAGAGGCTGGGAATAGAGTAGAGTGCGTGCCTAGCGTGCCTGGGGCCCTGGGCTCAATCCCCTGCACCAAAGTCCAATGCTGTGATGTGCACAGCGACTCCTTTAAATAGAAGAGAAGCCAGGTTTGGCCTGTTTTTCCACCAACCTTGTTGTCTAGACCCTGTGGGCTGCTGTACCTTAAGCCGCCTACAGTTGATCACTGTGTTCATCACTAGCGAATTTGCACTTGTTGTTTCTTTGCCTTTGTTTTTTCATGGAAACTGAGTTGCTAAGGACAGTTATCTGGATAACTATTTTGCATGTTTTAACCAATAGATTGTTTTATATAGAATCTGCAAATAGAGCAGGGTAAGGCAAAAATAAATCAAAAGAAAAAAATTAGCAAAAACTACCTCCTGTCTAATGAATTACTAGTTATTTTCAGTATATAATTTACTGATTGGGTGATGCCAAACAATTAGGGATCATCTTGCAAATCGTCAATTTTAGCAAATTTGAGTCTGAAATGTTACAAAATCAGAAACTGCCTCATGTTTATTCAACTTCACTTCTAATCTCCATCTGATTGGGGTTTCAATGTCAAATCCGGCAAATGAGGTCAGGTGAAAACTGCACGAACAAGAAAGTAAACTCAGGACAATGCACTATTAAAATGGAGCTTTATGTAAATTTACTTTACTGCATGTTTGTCCTGTGAAACACACTCAATGTTTCTGAGTTTGAGTCTAGTACAGCAAAGTAGCTTGACTTTGGGAAGATAAGTTAGTGTCAAGCAGCTCAAACACACACACACACACACACACACAGAGAGAGAGAGAGAGAGAGAGAGAGAGAGAGAGAGAGAGAGAAAGAGAGAGAGAGAGAGAGAGAGAACACATGTATCAACATAGTATTTAATAGTACTGGAAGAAATTTCAATATTAACAAGTACAAATAAAAAGCTGACCGTATAGACCTCACCAGAGGAAATGATAAAAAGACTATTTATGAGACTTCAGGCAGTATAATCTTTAGAACAAGACAAATAGGGACATTTTAAATAAATTGAGTACAGTATTAAGAATTTCATTTCTTTTTCAATATTTGCAGTTATATATTTCAAATCTTTAACTGTAAGTGCTAGATCTTTATGCTGTGTAGGATCACATGGGAAAGTCAACTCAAGACAAGATAATAAAGTAGTTAATGGAGAGACAGCCAGATAGCTCCCACTAGACCCCTGCCTGTACCTGGGAGCTCATGGGACTGGGTCTTTCAGCACCCTGTCTCTTCTGCATGCCAGAGACAGCCAGGCAGCTACTGCTAGAGTCCTGTCTGCACCTGGGAGCTCCCAGGACTGGGCCTTC
Source organism: Ctenodactylus gundi (assembly GCA_004027205.1). Taxonomy (NCBI): domain Eukaryota; kingdom Metazoa; phylum Chordata; class Mammalia; order Rodentia; family Ctenodactylidae; genus Ctenodactylus; species Ctenodactylus gundi. Next base: position 36,578 of record PVKB01004017.1, read on the forward strand.
ACACACTATAGCCCTCCTGTACCCAAAGATAGCCAGGCAACACTTAAAACAGAAGAAGTCTAATTTAAGATTCTCAGGAAAATAAACAGAACCCATTAACAATACCAGAACCTCAGCTCACTGTAACAGAACCATGAGGAAACATAGTAATAAATCTCCTACAGAAAGACCTGACACCCCAGAAAATGATACCAGGGATCCTGAAATAGTAGAACCCAAATATAAAAAAGGCAAAAAACATGATGATTTCTGAACCCAGAAATTCTTAGAATTGAAACAGGAAATGAAACAGGAAATTTGAAAGTGCTATGACAGGACCCAGCTATGCTAACAGCAAACATTGACCAAAAAATTAGAGAAAAATAAAGAAGATATAAGCCAGAAGATAATGACGGCAATACAAAAATTAGAGAAGAATAAAATACAGATATAAACATATCAGAAGCAAATATTCAGGATGTGAAAAGCACACAGGAAGAAATAAGTAACAGATTTGAACATTTGGAGAATAGAATTATCAGACCTAAAAGATAAAATGGTTGAGCTGGAACATACAGGACATAAAAAACACAAAATAAAAAAGGAAGAAAGTGAATCATTACAATGTCTAATAGATGACTCAAAGAGAAACAAGCTCAGAATTATTGGAGTGCAGGAGAAAACTGAGGACAAAACAAAAGGCTTAATGGTCATGTTTAATAAAATTATGGAAGAAAATTCCCCAAATCTAAGAAAAGAAATGAACATGGAATTACTGCAGGCATATAGAACACCAAACAACTTTGATCAAAGAGATCCTCATCACAACACATCATAATTAAAGTACTAGAAATCCAACACAAAGAGAGAAGATTAAAAGCTGTAATAGAAAACCAGAGATACAAAGTTAAGCTCATCAGATTAATAGCAGACTTCTCAACCCAGACCCTAAAAGCCAGAATATCATCCAAGCACTAAGAGAACATAAATGCCAACCAAGACTGCTATATCCAGCAAAATTATCTTTTAAATTAAAGGGAGAAATGAAAACTTTCCATGATGTAGAAAGCTTAAAGAAATTTGCATCCACTAAGACAGTTCAGCAGAGAATACTTAAAGGACACTTAGAAAGAGAAAGGGAGGCCAAGGACATCAATGACCCCAGAGAAAAAGAGACAACAGATACAGGAGAATGAGCTGAGAATAAAGTTATTCCAGTAAATAATGTCGAAAAACTATAACGGTGGCAGGACATACCAAACATGCCTCGATCGTTAGTCTGAATGTGAATGGCCTCAACTTACCTACTAAAAGATGCAGACTGGCTGACTGGATTAAAAAAGAAAATCTCACAATTTGCTGCTTACATGAGACACACTTCATCCACAAGAAAACTCGTATACCGAAAATAAAAGGAAAGAATTCATTATTTCATGCATCAGGGCCCAGGAAAGAAGCAGGGATAGATATATGAGTCTCAGACTTACCAGATTTCAAAACAAAACAGATTAGGAGAGACAAAGATGGTCACTATAAGTGGTTAAGGACACGATAGGACAGGAAGAACTCACAGTTATTAATATATATGCTCCCAACTCTGGAGCACCCAATTACTTAAACTAAAATTTATTAGTTCTGAAAGGAAATATAGGAGCCTATATATTTACAGTAAGGAGCTTTAATAACCACTATCACAGATAGATAGATCCGCCAAACAGGAAAACCGTAAAGATATATAAGAGTTAAATGACACTATGGAAAACTTGGACCTAACAGATGTTTACAGAATTTTCTACCCAACATCAACAGAATACAAGTTCTTCTAAGCAACACATGAAACTTTTTTTAAAATAGACCATATTCTAGGTAGTAAGTCACACTTAAATAAATACAAATAAATAGATATAATTCCTTGAGTATTTTCAGATCATAGTGAAATAAATCTGAAATGTAACAGCAAAAGAAGCAGAAGAAAATTCACAAATACATAGACTATGCAACTTAATACTAACCAAACACTGGATCACAGAAGAAATCAGAGAAGAAATCAAAAACTTCAGAGAGTTAAATGACGAAGGAAGTACCTCATATCAGAATCTATTGGACACAGTGAAAGCAGTACTTATAGGGAAATTCATAGCCATAAATGCACACACCAAAAGAAAAGAGCAGTCATGAATAAACACCTTGATGATGCACCTTAAGGCCCTAGAGAAACAAGAACAATCTAGCCCAAAAAGCAGTAGAAGAAAATGAGTTATAAAAATCATATTTGAAATTAATGAAATTAAGACAATAAAAAAGATTAATGAGTCAAGAAGTTGATTATTTGAAAGAATAAACAAGATTGACAAATCCTTAGCTAAACTCACCAAAAGAAGGAACGAAAAAGCACAGATTAATGCACTTAGAAACTAAAAAGGTGAAACTACAACAGACCCTGCAGAAATTAAAAATATTATGAGAAATCATTTTGAACACTTATATTCTAACAAGTTAGAAGATTGGAAAGAAATGGATGACTTCCTAGACACATATTAAATACCAAAATTGAATGAGAAGGACATAAAAATATTGAAAAACCCCATTACACACACAGAAATTGAAGTAGTAATAAAAGCTCTACCTCCGAATAAAAGCCCAGGACCAGATGGATTCATAGCAGAATTTTTTCAGTACTTCAAGGAAGAACTAACTCCAATTCTTCTCAAACACTTCCATGAACTTGAAAGAGAAGGAACACTACCAAACTCTTTTCTGGAGGCTAGCATCACCTTAGTACCAAAGCCAAAGACTTAACCAGGAAGGAATAATATAGACCAATATTCTTAATGAATATAGATGCAAAAATTCTTAATAAGATAAAATCCAACAAGTAATCAAAGAGAGCATACACCACAAACAAATGGGCTTCATTCCTATGCTGCAAGGCTGATTTACATATGTAAATCAATCAATGTAATGCACCACATCAACAAAAGTAAAAACAAAAAACACAGGATCACCTCAATTGTTGCAGAAAAGGCCTTTGATAAAATTCATAACCCTTTAATGATGAAAACTCAGAGAAATAGGTATCTTGTCTTAAACTCATAGAAGCTATATATGCTAAACCTACTGCAAATATCATAGTAAATGTAGAAAAATTGAAAGTTTTTTTTCAAATCAGGAACACAACAAGGCTGCCCTCTCTCACCACTCTTTTTCAATAGTCTTGAAACACTTGCCATAGCAATCAGGAAAGAAAATAAAATAAAGGGAAGTTGTATCAGAAGGAGGAAGTCAAAACGATCTTATTTATTTATTTATTTATTTATGCAGATGATATGATTATCTATGGAAAAGACCCAAAAACTCCACTATGAAACTCTTCAAAAAATAAACAAATTCAGCCAAATCACAGGATACAAAATCAATATTTAAAAAAATCAATAGCTTTTCTGTACACCAACAATGAACCCACTGAGAAAGAGCTCAGAAAAATAATCTCATTCTCGATAGCCTAGAAAAAAATTTAACACCTAGGAGTATACCTAACCAAGGAAGTTAAGGTCATATATATATATATATATATATATATATATATATATATATATATATATATATATATTACAGTACATTGAAGAAAGAAGTTGGAGACACCATCAGAGAATGAAAAGATACCCCCTGTTCTTGGATAGGCAGAATCAATATGGTCAAAATGACCATACAGCCAAAACTGATATACAGATTCAATGCAATTCTTATCAAAATACCAACAATATTTTCACAGAACTTGAAAAAAATAATCCTTAAATTCATATGGAACCGAACCTAGAATAGCCAAGGCAATCTTGAGTAACAAGACTAAATCAGGAGGCAGTACAATTCCAGGCATCAAGTTATACTATAGAACAATAACTATAAAAAAATGGTACTGACACAGAAACGGACAGGTAGACCAGTGGAACAGAACTGAGGATCAAGAGACAAACTCAATTAGCCTCAAGTACTTAATATTCAATGAAGGAGCCAAAAGCATATACTGGAAAGAGGATAGCCTCTTTTACAAATGGCAGTGGGAAAATTGGGCCTCCACGTGCAGAAGAATGAATATAGACACACATCTGTGACCATACACCAAAATGAAATCAAAGTAGATCAAAGATCTAAATATTAAAATTTAAACAGTGAATTCTCTGGAAGACAAATTAAGCAGATATCTAAAAGACACAGGTGTAGGCAATGACTTTCTTAATAAGACACCAAAAGCAAAAGAAATACCTCCCCTTATTAACAAATAGTATTATGTCAAATTAAAAAAAATCATGGAAAATGAAATTAATAACAGTATAAAAAGAGAACCAACAGGCCGTGAAAAAATATTCACCACCAATACCTCAGGTAGAAGGCTCATAACCAGAATATACAGTGAACTGAAGAAAAGGATACTCCTTAAAATCAAATTCTCAGATGAAGTTCAAATGGCCAATAAATACATAAAAAGATGTTCAACATCATTAGCAGATAAGAGATGCAAATCAAAATATCACTAAGATACCATCTAACTCTGGAGAGATTGGTGTATATCAAGAACACACAAAGCAATCAGTGCTGTCGAGGCTGTGGGAAAAATGTAACCCTCCTGCACTGCTGGTGGGAATGTAAACTGGTGCAACCACTATGGAAGTCTCTCAAAAGACTGGAAATAAATATCTCCTTTGATCCAGTGATACCTCTTCTTGGAATATTCCCAAAAGACTTAAAAACATCACATAACAGAGGTACATGTATACCCATGTTCATAACAGCACAACTAACAATAGCCAAGTTATGGAAGATATCAAAATACACACAGACCAATGGATAAATAAATTGTGGTATTTATTCACAATGAAATATTACTCATCCATAAAGACTGATAGGTTAAAGTCTTTTGTAGGTAAATGGAGGCAACTTAATACCGTCATGCTTATTGAAGTAAAGTAAGTCAGAATCAGAAGGTGAAATATTGAACGGTTTCTCTAATAGGAGAAATCCAGATCACAATTATTTCATAGAACTTAATGTGGGGAATAATGGGAACTGGAGGGGAATGGGAGAGGGTCAAAAATAGAGAAGGGAAGGATTTATAACTTCGCCATGATATATATGTACACAAAATACTCATGATCAAAATAAACTTTATGTTTAACACATACACATATCAATAAAATGGGGGAGGGGTGGTTAGTGCCACAGTAAAATCAGAGTCTCAAAATCTGCTCCTTCTTAGCTATCCTAAATAGGAAAGATGTATAAGTGGAATTGTAGGATTTCCCAAGCTTGTCTTGCGTTCTAAGGACAACTGCTTTAGGAGCTGTATGGGGAGATCACCCTCTTGTTCAGCCTTTGGCTGACCACTGTGTTAGCTGTGACATTGATGGTGTATTACCCCTCCCTGCAAGAGTCTTAGTACTTTATTTTAGAAATGAGACCGTCTTCATTCATTATTCCTTCACATATTAACTTTGTTGTAGGGCTTTTGATGAGTTTCAACTGTACACCAGGGAGTGATTTAGATCTTAAATATCTCCCAAAGATCTCATGTGTGTGGGAGGTAATTTGTTCATGGGGTGGACTGGATCAAGTGGATTAGTCTGTTCCTCTCATGTGCTGGTGGGAGGTGGGCCTTGTCTGGGGCTGCTTGCTTGTTCTTCTTTCTATTGTGCCAAATTTCAATCAGTTTTCAAGTTTCTCTAGCTACACCTGCTGTCAAGCCCTCTGGCCCTTGCCAGACACCCAGAAATGGACTGAAACTGAGCTGAAATGCAAGAAACCTTTCCTTCCTTAAGTTGGGGGTTGCAGGTATTATGTCCTAGTCAAGAGATGGTGACTAGGATAAAGGGGTCTCTAACCTGAGGGAGCACACACAGTACTAAGTGAGTGCAGTAGAATGAGTCTGGTGCTCTTACCACGAGGCGTTGCTGTGTGAGTGCAGCTGACCTAAGGGGGTTTAAAACAAAGCTTTGTAGAATAGCCATTGAAGCTGAAATTTGAAACAACACTTGACATGGTAAGGAAAGAGGTAAAATTGGACGAGTTAATCTCCAGGTATAAAACAAAACAAAACAAAACAAAACAAAAACAAATGTCAGAGGCAATACTAACTATACTGCTGGTAATTTAGTAACAATAGAAGGCAAAAAGTCTTTAGGGGTGACTCAGAATTCCTGGTTGACAAGATCTGTAACAAAGAGACTGCATTTGCGCTCTGGGACATTTTTCACATCATGGCACTTTTCCGTATTTGAAACTTATAAGGCTCTCTTACTGTGCCTCCCCTCCCCTGCCTTCTCTGTTCTATCTTTATCCTAGGAAACGGGTTCCAGGTGTTCTGGGGGATGAAATTGGAATGAATAGAAAGTGAGACAAACAGTACAACATTGATCTACCAACAATGTAGAGTTTACCCTCCAGAATAACTCAAAACGATTAAGAAGGTGAGAGACCCAGGCCAGTGCAAAGCTGAATCTGATCAACAAATATTGTATATAGAGAAATCGGGACCGAGAGACCCTCTATGAAGGTTCGATGCAAGAAAACTATCACAGGCTACCCATACTTTGCAGCTACTTAAAAGCCAAAGACCCGTTCAGCGCCTGCCAGATACACTTATATTAACTGAAAAAGCTAAGGAAAACAATAGTATCAGGAAGAATGAGAAAGTGAGATTGCGCAGAGCGTGGCGGGAGTGTTACGGAGGTGACTGGGGCTGGAGCGAGAGGAACAAGGAGTGGACACACCTGGGGACAAGGCAAGAAGCATCTATATCAGGAAAATCTTCACTTCTTATTGATTTTTGGATATTACCCTGAAGAACGGAGGGAGTAAAGCCGATAACTGTGGTGAGAAGCAAAGAGGTACGCAATTCACCTGGAAGTGTCAGTTGCAATAGAGGCAGAAGCAACGTAAGTTAATAGTGAGTGGAGGCAACAGCTCACTCACTTCAGGTACTCAGAATCTCTCATTTATGTTTCTCTCCTGGACCGCGTCCTGGGGACTATTTCGCACTGTTACTGTTTCATTGTGACATCCACAGACATTATGCATTTGGACTCTGTAGTTTGGCCAGCTGATTTTGTGAATATCTATTTCTGGATTCTTAATTCTTTTCTGCTAATTCAATTACATGTTCTTGAGTAAATCCCAGATTATTGTGAGTACAAGGTACCTTTTGGAGTGAGTTGATGTAGTCTTTCAAATCTGCTCTTTATAAAAATTTTCTTTTGAAAAAATTATTGTAGTTAGTCATATCTGAGGTGGACATGAGTTGTCACGGAGCAATGTGCACACTGACTTCATCTCAACATGGAGACATTGACATGCGCATTCTCACTGCTGGTCCAGACTCAGCATCCTTGCAGTCGCCACGTGTCATGAGTGAAAGCATACGCTTCCATGGTACACACAATAGACCGAACAGCTATCTGTACTGACATGTGTTTTCACAGTTGTTAGGCATGTGAAGTTTCATTAAGGCCATTTGTACCAACAGCGTTTGACTCCACCTCAGTTTTTTTAAAGTGATGCCAGTATCAGTGATCTATGCATCAGGATTTTATAGTTTTCTTTTCTCATGTAGTTGTAATGTAAAATCACATAATTTTTATTGATGGAAAGGCCAACTAAGCCCAGCTGCACAGAAGATAATTGGTTTTGTGGGTGCAAGAATGTGTGCTTGCGTTTTAGTTGTGGGGTGTATGTTCCATTTCAACTTCATTTTGTGTAAGAGCCCTTGGGTTACGTAAACTAACTCACACTTAGACTCAACATTAAATAACTGCTAACTCACTTCTGAGTGTCAAAATCAAAAACCGCTTTCTCTTCTTCCTTTTCCTCTTTTTTCTTTCTCTTACTTTTTTCATCTGTTTTGTTTTTTATTTTTTCATTTATATTTCTCTGCTCTGTGTATATTTCTTACTTAAGAAAACAACTATGCATGGCTTGATTCAACAGTAAATAAGTTGTCCAATTTACCTGGCCTAAAAGTTTCTAATTAGATTTCTTTATGTTGACTCCAGTTGTGTGGGTAACTAAATTATCATATTATAATAAAGTACAACATATGAAAACTCTGCATTAAGTCATCATAAATGAAAAAGAGGATAGTGAAGACTTGAAAATGTGAGCATCCCATTAAAACTGCTATCAGCTACCACATCACCATTATCAGCTGACACAGGGGAAGAGACCCTTCACTTTGACGCCTTGTCAGGTTGAATACTTGACTCATTCCTGTACTGTCAGTTCAGCTCATTTACTTCCTCTGTGTTGCTGGCAGTCAAATCACTTCCCCAGGAGATTACCATGTGGAGATCTCTTATTATTTCTATGAATAACTCCGATTTGACAAAGCAAAACACACACTCACCCACAATTTAGTTAAAGGTATATCACCATATTAAGCTTACTCTGAATTTTGAATATTTTACTAATGAAAATTATGAGTTTCTCTTTTCATGGTCAAAGTGAATTTATGGGCAAAAACTCTTTGTTTACACACACACACACACACACACACACATATGTAAATGTGAATGCATATATATGTATTTCCATTTGTTAGAGAAATGACACAACCATTGGAGAGATTATGTGAGCTTGAGGGAATCAGGACCCACACCGGGGTTAGGGTTTAGATTAGGCAATTAGGAACCAGCCTGGATTAGAGTGTGAGTGACTCGTGGGCCAGTGAATGAGGGGAGAACATCCACCTGGATGTGGGAGACCCAACTGGGAATTCCAACTGCATAAAGGGAAGGAAGAAGAAAGATCCTTACAGCTTTTTCCTCTGGGAAAGCTCTCTCGCCCTGACAATTGTCTACTGATATTGACTCACTACATGCCACAGATTTCATCACAGATTCTCTCCAGTCTCAACTTGTGCCTCTCTGCCCATTGCTGATCTTCAGTAGTTGATCTTCACTTTGTGGTTTTCACCATTGTTCTTTGAACAAGTTGTAGCCGACTCTTGCCAGCCGCTCTGCAGTCCCAGATGGGTGTTCTACCTCACGGCAGAGCATCCAACAGACCCTCCAGCACTCACATGTGCAAGCCGCCATCTTGGACAATCTCTGTCCTAAGACTTGTAAGTCTTCCAAATAGATCGTTTTGTTATAATTTCTGCCTTTTGTAAGAACTCAAACTAATGCAGATGGTTTTAAAGAAAAATAGAGTCAACTCTTTTAAAGACAAAGTTATGCTCTTCTAATTCAACTTGACCTCTGTAGAGGTAAGTTCTTCATCTTGATGTTTGATCTTTCCAGTGTCCATTAGCCTGGGTTTACCAATGTTTCCCTTTACAAAGGAAAAAAACAATACTTAGACTCATGTGCTGCTGTATGCAGACTAAATTAATTGTTAAGTTTTACAAATAAGAAGTATAAATGGATATACCAGGTAAAAGCAAGCTCCAATGAGAGTGTAGATCTTTCAAGGCACTCGGTGAAAAAAGAATAGAAGTGCATGATTAATGTTTCTTGTAAACTAAGTAAAAATATTTGCAGAAAGAGAAGAAACAGTTATGTTAGACTTTGTGGCTGCTGGGGGAGCTTTCATCTGGCTCCTCAGAAGTTAAGAAGTTGACCATCACCTCCAAGATGACTCAGACAACCACCTTCTTAAAATTGCTATCATATATTCACATGTCTTCATATATATTTATGACTATCATTTATAACAATTTTTTCCTTATTTTTTTTTTTGTTCTAGAATGGTTTCCAGTTTTAGTAACAGGCATATTTTATATAAATTTATTTTATTTATCTGATTTTTTCTACACTTACAAGTATATGTTGTTCATGAAAGGACTTACTAAATTGAGAATTTGTAAAATGATTTTAACTGGAACTTTGCAATACTTGGAAAAAATTCTCTAGTCATTGACACAATGGCATTATGAATTGTTTTATTCCTCATTAACTATAACAAAAATGAGGATCTATCTATTGAGTTGCTTGATTTTACTTTATAAACTGTTTATTTTTAGAGTCGCCTCTCAATTAGAAAATGTCAGTGGTTGAAGCTGAGGGACATCACATCACCTATGTATATGTTATGTGTTGTGGTGGCCTGGCCTGGAGTGTCTCCCAGAAGCCTATTGTTCCTATAGATACTACGTGGAGTTGGAGGTGGGGTCTGACTGGAATGAGCCAGTGCTTGGGGTCTGACCTGCAGGGGCGTGTGCTGGTTCCACCCTTCCCCCCAATCTCTGTTTGTACCACCATGTGCTGAGGATCTCTGCCGCTGCAGCTCTGGCTCTAGCCCTGCCCCTGCTCTAGCCTTGCCATGGGTTTCCATCATTTTCCAGCCGCCCCCCCTGTGAATGGACTGAGACCTTCTGAAACTATAAGTTAAAATAAATTTTTCCTTCCTAAACTGTGGATGTCAGGTATTGAGTAAGAGCGATGAAAAAGTAACTAAGACATGTATGTCACGGAAGCCTGGATAAACAGGTCAGTGGAACCACGAGCGTCTTATATTCGTGCAGTCCCATGTAGGAATTTGGCAAGTCATTCACTACACAGGTACTGATAGCCTCCTGAGTGTGAGTCCTTGTTCTAGCCGCTGAGGTCTCAGAGATAAAGAAGGCTTAGCTCCAGGCCCGAGAGCACTTGGCTTCCCAAGGAGGCATACATACAAACCCATGGTGGCTGGGGTGGAAACAAGTGTGAAGGCCTAAGTGAGGGTCACCATGGGGGCCACATAGAAGAGCTGTCTAATCCAAGTCCAAGGAAGCTTTCAGAGGAATCCCATGAACCTTGTTCTTGTAAAGACACATAAGTATTCAGGGGAGCAAGTGGCAGATGCATTCTGGTAGGAAGATCCGTGTTGTTCAAAGCACACGAACACTTGGACTGGTTCCAGGGCCATGAGTGGCTAGCGAGTATGGTAACCACAAAGTTAGGGTGAGATTAACCAACAGACTCCTCTCTAGGCTTGTAATGAGTGACGGACATTGTGTGAACGGGCCAAGAATGCCTTCATGCGTGTAGCTGCTCCAGAAAGTCAGTGACAACTCAGTTTCCTTCTGTAAATGTAGAGATCATCAACCCTGCAGTTTTAAATGATTCCACAAGGAACTGAAGACAGATGCGAACCGAAGTCGGGGTTCAGCTTATGCTTCTGATACGAAGAGTTTGAGTACCAAACCAGTGCTGTGGGGCAGGTACAAGACACACTGTGAGGCTGAGCATCTCAAAAATAGTAATAATTACAATAACAGCAGCAGCCACTGCTGAATATTAGCCCCAAACCCTCCTAGACACGCTTATTAGTTATCATCTCATTAACTTTTACAACATATGTGAAAATGATCTCCTCGTGTTTTTAATGAAAAGCAAAATTGAAGACACTGAAGACTGAAAAAATACCCCAGGTAAATGCTCAAAGGAGAATTTGGTATGCAATCCTCACCTTACTACTTCTGAAGTCTCTGTTGTATAACTATGCTAAACACTTAAGTTTTAATATGTGCATTACTGTTGAGTCCTTCCTAATTGCTATGGACATATTACAATTCTCCTTCATCTTCTTATTAAGGTGAATTTCTTCCTTGGTCCCTGTTCCTTCCCATTTCCTCCTCTCTCTCTCTCTCTCTCTCTCTCTCTCTCTCTCTCTCTCTCTCAAATACAAAATGCCACCTTTGCAATTATCAAAGTACCAACCAAATAGGGCTTTGGTTTTACCTATTAAAAACAGTGGATCTATTGTTATTCATTGTTGGCATTAGCAGAATTAAAACAGTTGTTTGTTAACTAAACCAAAAATTTATTAACTCTCTTAAAGGTGCCAGTCTATCTCTTGAAAAGAAGAACTTTGGTTTAATGTTTTACATGCACAAGATGTGCAGGTGTGGATTTTAAATAGAAATATAAAGAAACCTTATTAAGATGTGGAGATACTGAAAAATGGGCAAATGAAATGAAGAGGTAGTTCACTCAGGAAGAAGTACAAAGGGCCAATAGATACATGAAAAGATACTCAACATCTCTAGCCATAAGAGAAATGCAAATCAAAACAACATTAAGATACCATCTCACTCCAGAGAGAATGTCTTATATCAACAAATCAAATAGCAGTCAATGCTGGTCAGGCTGTGGGGAGAAAGGAACCCTCCTGCACTGCTGGTGGAAGTGTAAATTCATTTGACCACTCTGGAAAGCAGTATGGAGAGCTCTCAGAAGACTAGAAATAAATATCCCCTTTGATCCGGCAACACCCCTCCTGGGAATATATCCAAAAGAGGCCAAAACAACATACAACAGAGATATATGTATACCCATGTTCATAGCAACACAACTAATAATAGCTAGAATATGGAAGTCACCAAAATACCCATCAACAGACCAGTGGATACACAAACTGTGGTACTTATACACAATGGAATACTACGCATCTGTAAGGTCCAACAGTGTGGAGGTTTTTACAGGCAAACGGAAGAAACTTGAGAATATCAAGCTTAGTGAAGTGAGTCAGAAGCAGAAGGTGGAACATCAGATGGTCTCTCTGATATGAGTGACCCAGACCACAGTTATCTCATTGAATTTTAGGCGAAAGACAAAGAGAAAGAGGGGGATGGGTGGGGGGGGTGGGCGGTGAAGGGAGGGAAGGGAGGGTAGGGGGAGGGACAAAAGGAGAGCGGGAAAGCGCTTGTCACTTTGACAAGAAATGTATGTGCACAAAATGCTCAACTCCATTGTAAACCTTAAATTCTGCACTTGTACATTTCAATAAAATGGGGGAAAAAAGAAAAAAAAAAGATGTGGAGAAAAAAAAATGCAATATAATGACTAGAAACTCCCAAAACACCTGGAGGAAAGAAGCATGAGAACACTCAACAAGATCTTCTACTTGGTTAAGCATGCACATATGCGGGAGTGCAAATTTGGTATAAAACACTGAATGCATTCCTACAAAAGTTTAGACCTCGCACAGGGAAATGTCACACTCCCACACATACACTCAGACACACACATCATTTACTCAGAAACAAACAAAAGATCTTTGTGTAGGTGTTTGTAATGTGTCCAGTGCCACACACATATGGACTCACACATTTATACACATCTGCATTTAAAGAGGTACAAGTGAAGCTTTTGTAGGTCATGACATCCTCTAAGGAGATTTTTAGAGAAATAGCCCTAGAAGGATTAGTGACATGCTACCCACGAATGGGTTAAGTTCCTAGCAAGTACAAGAATGTGCATCTTAGAATTTCCAGGTTTCATGCAGTGATTTGAAGGAGGCAGTTGTTGAAAAGCTTGAGTAGTATGGTCAGCTGCTTCTTTGACATCTGGTGTCACTCTACTAACCAAGGGGAAGTTTTGTAGTTGGCGCTGCTAACACGGCCGTTGCTGCTGCTATTCCACTTTAATGTATTCTTCTAAAGAATATCAAACATTTGGTCCATTTTATGAATATTAAGACAATCAGTCAGGCATCAGCTCTCGTGATTTTCTAAGTATCTTCAGCTGGCGCAATAAGAAAAAATTCAGAGAAGCTGGCTTAACTAGAAAACGAATTTCTAATTCAATGATGAGTGAATAACAGCCATCAATTATTCATAAGAAATGCATTTAAATTATGACAATATTTTACACCTTGCTTTCTTCCAACATCTCAGTTACCTTGCAACACTAAATCACTGGTTTAGGGTGTGATATTTATAGTAGCAATTTAATGATTCAAGGAAAAATGGACAAATATATATCAAAGAAAAATTCCCTCACAAAACGGGTGGTCAGTGTTGATTCCCTAATTTTTTTTTGCGTGTGGCCACAGGGATATTTTAATATTTGTATGTAGCCATACTTTTTTAGAAGATATATTTTTTCTTTTAGTTATGATCTACATCATTCTCACAGATCCCTAACCACCTAGTCTTAAAAACAAGCTGGTACTTGGTGTTCCTCTTTTACCCCAGACCCAATCTACCTTTAATTCTCTCTGATTTTTTTCATCCCCCTTCTCTTTACTCTGGATAATTAGTAAGTCTCATTGTAATTTACACTACAAAAGACAGAGCACCTGGTTGTCTCACTTCACCAAGACTCAGATGGATTCCAGTTGCTCTCACCCTCACCTTGTCACCCGCTCGTGAAGGGCTTCCAAAACCTCCCCGTGTTGAAGGCCTCTGGGAAAGGTCACACGTGCCTTGTTTTTCCCTGTAGCTCAGGGTCCAATCTTGCCTTCCTGGAGTCTTGGTCATTTTCATCAGGGAAATGTTAGGTTGTTTCACCATGGGAATCTCCTTCTCATTCCTCAGCTTCCTTAAACCTTTCCCTTTTCTTACCAGGAAAGTTGTGCAATGTTATATTCAAAGGTTCTCAAGATGACAGGTGGGTATGGGGTCGGATTTGTACTCTACTGCTGGCATGTATATAACCTTCCTCAAACTATTTGACTATTCTCATGCTTAGTTAGTAATCATTCTGTTTGACAGTGAACTAACTTAGTTGTGAGGGATTCTTTTAGTTATTTTTATTTTTAACAGATTTTTTCTGATAAAGTCACTTACATATTAAAGAGAACTCTGAGGCTAAAATTCAAGAACAAATACAACTCTTTTTTGAGGGAATAAATGTTTTGATATTGGATATTAATTTTCCTTCTTGACAGGCATGGAATACAGAAGATACCAGTGTGTCAGATAAAATAGAAAATAGATGAGCATATTGATTCTAAAACAAATTGTTTTGAGCTACTGGAAGCACTGGATTACTTATTTTGATTTAGAAGATGGATTATTGAATTGGGGTAAAATTTAGGGCTCTGCATTGAAAAGTTTACATTTTCTGAATGTTCTACACCCCAAGTTCAGAAGCACAGTTGCACACAGGACAATGGAAACCATTAAGGCAGGTGAATCTGTGGGATCGCCTCTCCAAGCAAACTCTAAACACCTTGTGGGCTAAGACCTATGCCTGCCTCATTTCCATCTACAACACCAGGAAGAATTATGCTGGATATACGCCGAGCACAATCTCAGGGATTTGCATCAGATCTACAAGTGGACCTGATTGAATTCCCAGACAATTATGAGAAGAAATCTTTCCAGGATGTATAAATTTGATAAGTGAAATGCAAAATCAGTATCTTGTCATTTTCCCTGTCCATGCTCCAGGTTAATTTCTGATATCTTTCCTGGAATTAAAAAAAGCAAATTGTTCAACAACATCATGTATTATTTTCATCATTGAAAATATTAGAGACTTTCATTTTTTGTCTATATTGAACACAATATGACCTGGCTTTGGCGTTGAATAAGTTCAAGTTTGAAGAGAAAGAATAAATAAAGACATGCATTTTTAAAACATATCCAGCAAATAGATAATTTGTAAACTGTTATTTTTGTGAGTATGTGTGTTCTATCATGATAAAAACGAATTCAGAAACTTAGCCAACTCAACACTCTCCAGAGGTTTGTTAAGAGGCAGGTCTGGCCAAGCCCCATCTGCCTGGGGATGTCGCCCTTTTCCTGCCGAAGCACACCCTCAGCAGCTGCTTCCTCTTGTTGTGTCCAACCGGCTTCAGACTCCTGATCTGACCCATTTAAAGTGATCTGATAAACTGTCTCCATTCACCGGTCACCCAAATGCAGGAAACACTGGGAAATACGTCCAAACAGCAAGAACCAAAATTAAGCAAAGCA
Organism: Ctenodactylus gundi; assembly: GCA_004027205.1. NCBI lineage: Eukaryota > Metazoa > Chordata > Mammalia > Rodentia > Ctenodactylidae > Ctenodactylus > Ctenodactylus gundi. The sequence goes on from PVKB01004017.1 coordinate 52,230, forward strand.
TCCTCACAGTAACCTGCACTGTGCAGTACTGCAGGACGAACAAGCCCCCCTGGCGTCTGCATAAGGACAGGCATCGTAATTGGTTCCAGGTGGGCTTGGGTTTGACTCCTGAATCCTTATGAACTTGTTCAAGGCACCTGACATTGCAAAACACTGGTTCCTTCAGGAAAGTGACACCACAAACCTCGTGTGATCATGATGAGAATGCAATTAAATTGTATAGGCCAGATGCTAATCGCAGTGCTGGGGTCATATTGGCACTCACTAGAAGCTTCTGCTGCAATTGCTTTGCTGATGTTCATAAGTAATACCAAATTCAGTTATGATACTGGCTACCCCATATTCTGACTGTCCATATAGAGGACAATACTACTTTAAGGTGTCCCTTTTATGTTTGGTCATTGAATAATAGGTGTTCAATAAATCTGTTCTTTTTGGTGTTGTTATCGTTGATGAATTTGTTGGTGATGGTGACTGCTTTTTCTAATTTCCACAGGCAGACTCACAGTCTGTCATGGTCACAGTATCTTTGTACATATTAATATTTCTGGTAATAAACCAATCAAGCTACCTCTTTCTTCCCTGCTGATTTGATTGGCGAGCTAATCGCTACAGCACAACAGTTCCTGCAACACATTTGCCTTGTGGCCAACTCACAGAATCATGCTGTACATGCTGTAGGAAGACAGGATGGAGAAACTGGGCTGAGTCGAGCATTGCTTTGTTAAATCCTGGTCCATTTAATTAAAAATCTTGCCTATGCTGCGCCACTCTGAGAAATTATACTTTATTAACATAGAACATATTTCCTCTTAGAAAAATGAAGGGTTGATCTAATAACATTGAAAAACTGACCACCATGTTGACATGAGATATACTTACAGTATTAAAATTGCCAAATGCAGCAGTATGATGTGAACAAATTGGAGGACAGAAAGGTGGATCATTCTTCTCTTATTTTGGAACTCAGGAGACTCAACTATCCTTACCATGGGCTGATGTGTTTAAAAAAAGAAACACAGATTCTTATTTTGTTCTTTAGCATTTATTTCTGAATTCACTACCTGTGGTTCACAAAACCGATGTAATCATGAGCAGTCGACGGGGAAGTAGCAGGAAAATGACCTCCGCCTTCTCCAGACGCGGGTCTCCACCCACTTCCGCCTCTTTTGGGATCTTCTGAAGTCCCGTGAAGAGGCTGAGGTCTGGAGACGGGGCAAGGTTGCGGAGGCTTGTCTAACCTGAGATAGGCCCCGGAGCTCATGCTTGGAAAAACAAAGGCACAAGCTCAAAAACTAGGCTGAAAATGGGAAGGGATTGTAAAGTCGATATGATACATAGATGTATGAAACACCCAAATTCATTGTAAATACTATGTATTACATTTGTATATTAATAAATAATAAAATAATAAAAATAAAATAAAATAAAATAATACATAATAAAATAGTAGGAAAAAAACCCTAGGCTGACAAAAGGATTCCACTTCCCTCCCCGCAGAGAGCCAATCTTCAATGGGATTAGGGCATTTCAGTTTCTAAATCTTTCTCCAGAGTAGGGGTCGCCGTTCTGGAAATACACTTTTAGCACCATTCCCCAAGAGCACTCATCACTGACTTCAGCCAGCTGGGGAGGAGAGGTTTAGGGAGAGGTGATGGGCACCTTTCTTCCCCACCCCCCTTTTCCTTCCCTTAGGCTGCTGTGTGCGCCGGGAGCTGCCCTTGGCAGCTGGCTCCCCTGACCACTGCTTTCAGTTGGGCTCAATCCACAGGAACATGGAGAGCTGAGAAGGAGGAAGGAGAGAGAGCAGATTGATGGTTTGTCTCTGCCGGGGTTGCTGCCGCTTGGCCTAAGATCCCACCTGCTGGCAAGCAGCTCCTTCCATGTGCTTCTGCAACCCGTGTTGTCCGTGGGCCCTTCCAGGCTGCAGTAGCCCGGCGACTTTCCTGCCCCCAGCCGGGAGAGGTGCACAGCTGCGGCGCCGTCTTCCTACCCGTGCTCCCAGAATCACCTTCTCGACATTTCTTTACCGCAAGGGAAAGAATGAGTTCTCTTAAGCTTGACTCTAAGTGGCGCACCTTGTTTCTGCATCCTCATCGGTAGACTACATGGCAATTTCTCTAAGAAAAGAGAGATTTTTTTTTTTTTTTTTGGAAATAGTTCTGTTTTCCACACATACAAGTTTTGGTATCCTCTACTAGAAATTCACATTTATGAAAAATAGTGCATGTGTAAATATGCACAGCAAACATTTTTGATAATTGGCTTAGATGTTTTTAAGAATGTGCACTGTAAATTCAAACTCAAGAGAAAACAGGTGCTATTTTACACATAACTACCCAACAAAGCTTACTACTTCAAGTCATCTTTCCAGCAGCAATTTTTTGAGTCCCCAATATAAGACAGGAATTCTAGTATTGGGTCATTTTATTATATGTTCTGGTGTATCTTTGCAAAAATATTTACATAAAGAAATATATAGATGAAGAAATATATAGTGGGACTGGGGCACCAGTCAGCACCGGTCAGCACCAGTCAGTAGTTATAGTGTTTTCCCAGTGTGTAGATGGTCCTGGGTTTGACTTCCCAGCACCACACAAAATTTAGCCAAGCAGGGTGGTGTGCACCTGTAATCCTAGCACTCAGGAGGCTGAGGCAGAAGAATTGCTATGAGTTCAAGGCTAGCCTGGGCTACACAGTGAATTTAGGACCAGCCCAGACCACAGCATGAGACTGTCTCTCAGAGAGAGAGAGAGAGAGAGAGAGAGAGAGAGAGAGAGAGAGAGAGAGAGACTATTTAATCTTCCTATCAAAGATAGAATGTTTGATAGATTTCTCTTTTTAACATTATATGTAATTAGGTACATTGTGATAATATTATGTGTTATAAAAAAGATAACAGCATCTCTGTAGGGTTGCGAATCGTATTACACACACTGAGAGAGAGAGAGAGAGAGAGAGAGAGAGAGAGAGAGAGAGAGAGAGAGAGACCTTTTAAGGCAGAGGTCCCCAACCTTCCAGGCCACAGACTGGTAACTGGCTTGTGCCCCGTAAGGAACTGGGTTCACAGCAGGAGGCGAGCAGCGGGCAAAGGAGCAAAGCTGCCTGTTGCTTTACAGCTGGTCCCCTCCAGGCACCTGGCCGCCTGAGGCTCGCAGCCATTAGATGCTGATAGGAGCTTGGACCCTGATGTAAACGGTGCCTGTGGAAGACCAGGATTATGTGTTCCTGGTACGAATCTAATGCCTGACGGTCTGTGGAGGAGCTTAAGCCACGATAGCCACACTGGAAGCAGCAGCCACACAGAAACTGCAATAAGTCAATTGCTCACAGACTCACACCAGGACCCTGTGAGTAAGTGGCTTTAAAGCAGCAAGTGAGTTCTTGTGCTCCAACTGTACACATGCATGTGGTAGCCAGAATGTGACACTTGCTATCTTAGATGCTTTTTTGTCACTGTGGCTCAATTCCTGACATCCACAACTTTACGACAAAAAGATTTATCTTAACTTACAATTTCAAAAAGTCCCAGACCATTCATGGGTGGGTGGCTGGAAAATGGTGGAATCACATGGTGGGGCTGCAGCTAGAGCCAGCGACAAAGACTGTGCTTCACTGTCCCAGGAGACAAAGATCCTCACGTCAGCGTGGCAGAACAGACTGGCCTGACAGGAAGGGTGAATGAAACGCACACACCCTTCCAGGTCAAGCCCCAAGCACCTGACCCTTCTAACCAGGACCCACGTCCCAATGGTATACAGCATTTGTGGGCACATGCAGCTTTGGGGGACACTCCAGATCCAAGCCAGGACACTTCCCTTGGCCTGGGCCCAGTCCTCCTTGACATTGTCCATCACATCATCAAGGCCTTCTCCTCACCCGAGGCACTTGCCGCAGTGACAATTTTTTTTAAGTCCACAAGCTAATTCTATCTAAAATTGGCAAATGATCAAATCAAATCAAATCAAGTCACTGGAGAGCTTCTTTGGACAGGGTGAGAGACCCAATGATAATACAGCAAGTCTCTAAGAGTGCCAACAAAAGAAAACTGAAATTAAAAGAAAGTGCCAAGAGTCCTACTTAAATTACAGATTTGTTGCAACAGGTGATACACCTTCTTTAAGCCCACTTTGTATAGAACATGGCTATCAGCCATGCAGTGAAGCCATGGAAACTTCAAACTGCACCACACACGGAGGCTGAGCATCCTGCATTAGAAGATGAGGCTTTGGAGTTAAAAAAAAACAAAAACAAAAACAAAACACCAAACAGAAGCAAATATGGGACACTGGTTTATCAAATGTGTCTGTTTTGAGATCATTATTCTTAGTGTCTCACAATACTGCCACAGTTAGGAAGCCCTCTGCTATTGGTGAAGAGTTGATGCTGCCTACTGCTAAGGACATTTTCTCTGAGCTTCTAACAGCACAAAATAGCGAGCACCATCACTAGACAAATGGCTGAAGGAGCATGGGACTTGCGATGACATGAACTCAATTGAAGCATGATCATTAGAGAGAATTAAGGAGTCATGGTGCATGCCATCAGGTTGCCAGGCTATTGATAACAAGGCACCAATGGCTGTTTCTGTGGTACATTATTTTCAGGAGAATTTGTATGATCATATGCTATGTGTGCTTTGCTTGCCAACCAACAGCACAACTGCAGAACTATTCAAATCTTCGAATGATTACATATCAAGAAAACTCAGTTATTTTACATTGATGTATGTGTGAACAGCCACACCACGCAATCAGATGCCTTTCTGGTTTCACTGCTTCTAGAAAAGAGATCATTTCTGGGGACTCTGGACCCAGTGTCACCCATAGGGAAATGAGAGTGGTTGAACACTGTCACCTGATGTTGCAACAGCTTGTAGGACGTGATCACAGTTACTGACCGCATGAAAGGACATGTCTTTCACTCGTATGTGTTCATGCAGCTCTGTGAGCGGATGGACACAGAGCACGTATCTTCTCTGCACCAAGTGAGGTGGCTTTCCCAAGGCAGATCACTGGCCAGAGGTTTTGAGCTACAAGGGCCACTCCGGAGATTTCTTGTAGAGAAACCATCACTACTGGCAGCTCATGTCACTGACACAGAATGGGTCACAAAACTTGCTAACTTGTATGACATACTCAATTTTTCAATGAAATCAGTCTTTCACTTCAAGAGAGAATGACAACTGCATTCCAGCCAGTGGATGAAGTGGCTTCATTCAAAGCTGAAAAGGAATTATAGGAATGGTACATGAGTGCTGGGACCTTTGACATGTTTTAGACATTGGAAAAGCCTCTGACACAGTGGAAGCCAGAGCCTCCTTTCTCCCCGCTGGTGCGTGACCACTGACTTCAATCTCAAAGTGTGTGAGCATTACTTCCCAACCACAAGAGACCCTCACACTGTGAGGGAATTGACTGTGACCATTTGTGATTAAGTTACATGAATCAATTTTGTCTCCATGATAATGAGGGTTATCTCTTTGACATCACAAACAACCATGGACTAAAAGTGTGTTTGAACCAACTTCAAGTCTCGCATGCTGTAGATGGTCAAGCAGAATATCTTCAGACTGCCACCAAAATGTGAAAATGGCTTTTCCCAAATTTATCTTTGTGAAACAGAGTGTTCAGCAACCCAAAGATTGTGGGGTCATCTGGACACACACAACACATTTCATGTGTGATGGTCCCCATGTCACCCTAGAAGGGATCTGCTAACTGCAGAAAAACAAGTTCAGATGTCCTACTGGCTCTACTTTATGGTGCATTGCATAATTTTTCATTTTTATATAATAATAAAATAATGATTGCCATACCGTGCACAATAAATGTAGTACACTGGGATCTTCTCGAAGCTTCTTCTTAGTCTTTGGGAAGTTTTCATCTTCCATAAAACTGGTTCCTGGGGCCAACATAGATTGGGGACCATAGCCTTAACGTGCGCATAGTCATCCATGTGTGAAAAACCTGAGGTTTGAGCAATGAACCAGCATAAAGTGTCACATGTCTGCCATAAATGTCACCGTCCATGATTGTCCCAGACACTTCTGCCCCAGAGGACCTGGGGAAAGGGGAGGCTGTGTGTGGAAATCCTGCCTGCCCCATGCGAATGCTGTGCACCACCATGTGGTGAGCTGGATGCCTCCCCCAGAACCAAAAGATACCCGTGCAAACGTTAAGAAATGTAAATAGCGAGAACTATATGGAAAGGTTCTAGATCCTGGACAAAATCGATGTATGTGTTGACTCAATAGCACAGTTTCAGTAACAGCCCTGGGACAGTAGTAAAATCACCTGGAGAAATTGTGTGTTGTCCTTTCTCTTCTCATGTGGATATTTGCTTAAAAATTAGGACCCAGTACAGATGTAAAATATTCATACTTACATCTCCATTGTAATAATAGAGAACAATAAAAATTAAGCAAATACAGTAATGCACACACAGTGCACACTCACCCAGCATCCCCGTGTTATTAATAATATAACATTTGCATCCTGTGAATCTGTTGAAGATTATAAATGCCCTTGTATATTGTTTCTTTTCTCCTCAAAGCAGACTTCTGAGATAGGCAGTTTTATATTAAATTCTCCGCTGAGGGGCAACATGGAATTCTGAAAGTCTAATTAGATAACCCAACATCACAAAGTTAATAAAGTGTGGCACTAGAGTCAAGATTTAGAGTGGCATCTATTCTCTTACCTCAGGCAACCTCTCCCTCTGCACTTAGCTCTGAGTGGGGAAGTTCTGAGTCAGAAAGAAAGAGGCAGATACGAATTTGGTCATGCTGCCTTCTCATCCGCAGATGTCTTCCCACACTCTCCTTTGGGCCTTTAACACCATTCTATCAATGAAATTGTGTACCTGTATTTTCCCTTTTAAATAATTAGCACAACAATTTCCTTCTTCATTTTAAATTTGATCTCTGGTCTTTTCCTTGCCATTTAAAAATATGCAGATCCATTTCTCTGGGCTTGTTCTTACCCTTCGGTAGGACAGAATTAAATTTGTATATACACGCAGTCTTTTCGGGAACTTGGCTGTGGCAGGGCCTTTAACTACCACCTGCTAGATGGGGACACTGTCATTCTCTCCTGAGCTCACAGTCTTCATGTTTGGTGACAAATATCAAGACACTCAGGCTCAATGGCCAAAAGTGAGTTTTCTTTGTATTTCTTCCAGACATCCCTCCATAAGTCACTGTATTTATACAAGCATACATGTACACACATGCATGCACAGACTGCACACAACCTGTATCTTACCCTTATTCTCTTGTTCATGGTTATGTGTTCACTCGTGCAATCCGGAATCTTGAGATGGATTCTTTCTTCATCCTTTATGCAAATCAATCACTGCCCCAGTACCTATGTTTAGCCTGATTCTAATTCTTACTACACCTTAAATTCTCTTTTTATGATCTCAGTATTTATCCCTCCATTATCCATCCTATAACTAGAATTATCTGTGTCAAATAAAACTCTGGTAATGTTAATCATCTCCAAGTACTGTTAGCTACACTGAGAAACAGACAGGTGGCTGAAAATAACATTTTTCTTTAACTCTTAAACTGTATCTATTATTTTATCTCTACATCTAGAAACATTCAAAAGTAGAATTATTATTGTTCTTGTCAGTGTTAGTATTTGTGTTTTGGTGCTGTCAGACCTGCCCTCGCTGGGTAGCCCAGGGTGACAGGAAATTGCAACACTTCTGCCTTAATTTCTCCAGTGCTGGAATTATAGGAGCATACTGTCATGTTCAGCTCCCAATTCTTCTTTAAAATGTCACCTGGGCAACACATCTTCTGGCCACACCTGTTTAGGGCTCTGTCTCTCGCTTGGGGGCCTATTATTTATAATGGTGTTTTTTCTCTCTCATTTAATTTTATTCCTGCCTGTCTATCTCACCACCTCAATTCTAGCCAAGTTGAGAGAAAGAATTGCTTTTTATACATCATTGTAACCCTGGAAGCCAACAGCATCTGTTATACAGAAGATATTAATTTAATATTTATTGAAAGAATGAAAGACTTCACGAATGAACAGAAGAGTGTGGGGAGAATGCGCAGTGGGACATAGAGTTACATAGACAAGTGCCTCTCTTCCTCCTCTTGGCTGGGTTAGCTAACAGCCACATTATGCAACACATGGTCAAAGTTGACTGAAAAGAGTCATTAAAGACTCTAAAAGAATCATCACCTTAGGGGTGTCTTAGAAGGACAGACGTCTGCACAGGGTCATGTCACCTTTCTGACAGTTTCAGCTAGTGAGATAGACACATTCTTGCTGCTGCTACTGCCACTACCACATTTTTCCTCATAAAGATGGGTAGAATAAACGAGGGTGTAGGAAAATTTAAATTTAGAAAATGAGGACAATTTTTTTTTTTTGTCGACATCACTACACAAGGCTACTGATTCAGGCAACGCAACCGAAATCAATTTCAATGATGTAAGTGGTAAGTTCACGTTCAATCAGATATAATGTATTCCACCACGTTAACTGCAGGGCATCAGTGGAACTCCATAGGATAAGGGTTCCTTAGTAAGAATCATACATTTCAACCATCTATAACTTCGAATTTATGACTTGAGTACTGATTTTGAGACTACCTGCTCCACACAGTGTCTGGCAAAACTGCTACTTGATAGTCACTATGACTTGTTCTTTCAAGGATATTACTAACAGAGAAACAGAGGATGATTTACACTTAGGATTATTTTTGTTTTTACTAAGGTATGATTTCCTAAGGGAAATGTGACATCTGAAATTGGAAAAAGTTTCAAATGGGACTAATAAAATATAATGGTATCTTTTCTATACTTATTAGTACTTATTGTTGGTTCTACTGTGTGCATGTGTGTGTACATGCATGTATGCATGCATATGCATGTACACATGAACATGTGCATCTGTGTATGCACATGAGTGTGTGTGCAAGCGTATGTGACTGCATGTATATGTTTGTGTATAAGTGCACGAGTGTACGAATGTGTGTGTGTAAGAGAAATGATGCAGATAAGAAAGAAATAGTGAAAAAGTGCTGATTTTTTTGTGGTTAAAAGGGACATTTTCTGGAGAAGTAGTTTAAAGGGTATAGTTATGGTTTTAAGCTGACTTAGTAATCTACACTTTAAGAAATCTTTCTGTAGACTTTATTTGATAAACTCCATGGGCAAAGTCAGGCCCTAATACACTGAAGTGTGGCCTGGGCCAGTGACCAGGTCCAGTGCCCTTCAAGAGAGGGTCATCTCCTTGATGTCTTTCTTTTTCTGATGAGGAAAGGGCCATCATTTATTTGCCTCTCAGAATGTTCTTTTCTGTTGTTTCACACTCACACACATGCACACATTTGTGCACAAATATGGGCTTAAATAAGAGTGTAGGTAAAAATTAACATAAGCTATTTCTGAAAATTAAATTATACAGTTTAAGTGCTGCAGGTCCCCCAGGGCTGCTTATGGCCAGCATTGTTCTTCTTACTTCGCACTGAAGTCCACCTGCCATTGGAGGTGCCAGTGAGCATGAATGCACCGCTAGTGCTTTGGGGAGCCCCTTCTAACTCCTTCTGACGGTGTCCCGTTGCTGGATTAAGGTGTCAGGTCAGTATTTTTCACCAAATCCATGTAAATCTGGAAAAAATCATATTTAGCATAAAGGAGAAAGTGACCTGATAAACTGTTAAAGTGACCTAAACTACGACGACGATTAGCGGAAAGCCAGTTCCTGCCCCCCGTCAGATGAGCCCCGAGCAGTTACTAAACTTTTTCTCAAAGTAGATGTCTGTGCCATGGGGAGATGATAGCACCTAAGCAGGAACATTTAGAGATCCAACCCTCTCGCGCCTAGTAGTGGTTCAGTTCTTTTAAAATGTGTGCTTACATTTTATTGTGGAAATGAATATATAATACCCAGTAGAATAGTAGAATAACAGAGAACTCAACTTTATGGTTTATTTTACGGCTTGGTGAAGATCGTCCTGGTGGCATTTCGTGTGGACTTTCCATCTCGTTGGTTTGGTGTTCATTCTGGAGCTCACTTCTAGGGCTGTCGGCGTGGGCCATGGAACCGCAGCCTCAGGGTCTGTGCCTGACTTCCTGCCCCTCAGCTCTGGCACCCTCCCCTGCTCTCCTTCCTGGCCAGGAACTCAGCACCTTTGATGGCCACGCTTTTCCCTTGCGGCGCCCCTGCTCCCGGGCCAGATAAGCACAGGATGAAATCAGGACCAAAACAAACCTCTCCTCCTTAAGTTGAGTCAGTGAAGTACTGCGGCTAGCAATAAAAAGCTAATGCAATCCTCCAGAGAGCTCACGCTTAGCAGTTGGGCTTTCGGATGGGTTTTGCATCTCAGGGAATCTGTAATCATCAGTGCATGAACCCACTGGTGGGTTCATAGCTAAATGTGCTATTAGAAGAGGTATACACTCGCTATCTTTGGAGGCTGTTTATCCCTCTGGATCCCCCCTTTTCCCACTATTTCCTGCTGGCCATGAAGTCACCATCTGTCCTCTACCATGAACTTTCCCTATACTATTGCTACCCCACCAGCAAGCAGCCATGATCTGACATTCCGAAACTATGACCAAATTAAACCTTTTCTCTTTTAAGTTGGGGTATCTAGTGCTGCATCCCAGCAGTAAAAAGACGACGAGTACACACTTCGGAGTTAAAAGAAAATGTCTATTTATTATCTTTTCTTTTGGCAAATCTAGGCTATTATTAGTGCAATAATTCACTTAGAGCCAAGGACCCAAATACCAATTTTAATCTGATAGAGATCCCTCTAATTTCACCTATTATTTCAATCATTTCACCCTTGTCATTAGATACCCATTATTATCTTTCCCATTGTGCCTTATGTGACTCTACACACTAAAAATAAAAGAAAATAAAATACAAAATAAATGCAAGGTGCTTATTTGAGTTACTGTTTAAAAGATCCAACTATTTTGATGGGTTCTAAGTTACAAATATGGTAGGCTCAGTCGCTGCACCGAAATAATGGATTTCTACCAAGCCAATCATATAGCATTAACTTAATTGAGTTGGAGTATCAGCCCCAACAGAGATAATCTAGCTCTCAGTTAGAAAGCAAAGGAAAAGTCTTTTCTGATTTGGCCTTGCTTGGCAAACCTGACTTGCAATTACGAGGACTGCTGACAAAAACAGCTTTCTGGCATCAGACAAGAGAATAAAGCTTAAGGAAAGTATTATTGGACAGATCTTGACTCAAGTCCCAGTTCCATCTCTTCCCAGCTGTGTGACTAACACACTTGCATTATTTTCTCACCTGTGAATTGGCCTTAAAAAATAACAGTTGCTGAATAATATTACAAGGATTGGATTTTATACATGTGTAAAGAACTTGTTTCTTTGGAACACACAAAAATATGTATACTTTCTCCTTTTTCCTTCTTAAATTTGTACATTCTGTATAGAGTTATTGCTTTAAGGTAACACAGTGCACACTACTCAGCACCTAATTCGTGTATGAGCTTGAGTTCCTCTCGTACAGCGCCAGACCTACTCTGTGATTGTTTCACTTGACTGCCCTTCCCACTAAAAGTGTAAACTCGTCTAGAGTGTGCTTTCTTTTATGCCTCAGATTATTCTTGCATAGAGATGAAAGAATCTTTGCCATTCACCACTCTTTGCAAATCTTTCTAAAGCACAGCTTAATTTTGGGAAGTCTTAATTTTTGTGGTTAAGAATAGAATGCAATTAATACAATTACTTCCCACTAAACGATACTCTGGTGGCTGAGTTGGAAAATATGCAACTGGAAGTATTTCATCATCTAACCCTAACACAGCTTTCCAATTGGATCCCTCCGATAATACTAGAATCCTGGGTCCTGGAATCCAGGAAGTAAGAGTACTATTAAGTGCTCAGAAATTCACTTCTGCCTTTATCCTATTAAATACTTTCTCTGCTTCCTAAAATATATTCTCCAAACTCAAATTAATCCTTACAATTATTTCAAAGTTTGCTATCTCTGAGACAGTGCTTCAGGTTTTCTTGCCCTATTCACAGAAGAAGCAAACAAATCTATTATTTGAATTTTATTTCCTGCAAGTGCACAGCTCACTGCATTAGTTGCCTATTGATGCAAAATAAATAATTCCAAAACATAGCAGCTTACACAACCAACAATGCTAGCTCACGTAGCTTCTGAGGATCAGGAATATGTGGATGGCTTTGCGCAGGGTCTCTGCGTCTGGGTCACTATGAGGTTTTGTTTAGATGACAGCTGAGGCTGTTACTGGAAGAGTGAGAACCTCTCTTTTCAACTCACTCACTTACTTTTAATAGAAAATTTTAATTCCTCACTTCCCAGGACCCTTTATAGGGTACAACAAGAAAGCTGGAATGTCTGAGAACAAGTATATGATCCAGAAGCAGAGAAAACATGTGAAAGAGAAAGCAAAAGGCAATCCATGGTGCCTTTTATAATAATCTTAGAGTAGTATCACATCGCTACTGCCATATTGAATTAACAACCAGACGCCATCCTGGGTAGGACGTGGGAAGACGCTGAGCAACCTTGGGAAGATCTGGAGGCGGGGTTCTCTGGGCGCCATCTTGAATTCCATCTCCTGTCTTCCTGTGGATCTTGTGTCTTTCTTTTTGCACAAATTTGAACCCAAAATTCTTGCTCCTGACATTTTTTCCATGTCGGACCTAGTAGTTTGCACTTGTGCTTTTTGGGCTTTTTATCTCCTTATGCACTTAAAGTGTGTCTACAATGGTGCTGAATATATGTTTATTAAATTAATTTAATTAAATTGATATTTCATTAATCTAAAGAAAACACCTTTTATCTTCTTTAACAGACTGCCAGGATAGATCATTTTGAATAGAAATATAAAATATAAAGCTGTAATGAAAAAATGAGAGTTGTTTCCATAAATTTGTGAGAGTAGTTAGGGCTGCAGGTAGGGAATTATTTTTCTGGCCTCTAAAATAACAGTGCTAATTTAAATTAAAGATTCATTCTCAGCTATAAAAGTCTGAGGTACAAATAGAACTCCATTCACTTCCAAAGCACTAGCCAGAAACCTACCATAAAAGCCAGTGCAGACTGGGCAACACCCAACCGGAAGGACTGCTCTGCGCAAACTCGGGGCTGATACTTTTGAGCCATAGTGGAGGCAGAGGCCTGGCAGGAAAGGTTACATTTTCTCTTTTGCTACTGTTTTCACTTTCTCTGTTTTCTTCCCCTGAGTTTATTTTTTCTGAAACATTCCTGAGGGAATTTTTGATGTTTTTACCTGCTCGGACATGTCACTGAGGCACATCCAATATCCTTTCCTTGAACTTTCTTTGAAAAGCCTTTAACAAGAACCAGAGGACAGCCAGCATTGGGTCAAATAATTTACATTGCTATAATGGGCGGATGAGCAGCTATCTCTGAGCTAGACTTCCCTGGTTTGTTACATAATAATAGAAATTTTCATTATATTAAACTATCTTCCTTAGAATAATGGATGTATCTGTCTAAGAGTTGATTTCTTGCACAGCTGGTAATGTGTAGGGCACATTTGCTTGTTTATTCAAAAGCGTGCATATTTAATAGCATATACATATATGCTATAATATAATAATTGTTTGAAAGACAATTTTATAATAATTGCATGAAAGACCTTCTAAAACCATATTACTACATTCTCCTTTCTAATAATGTTTATTGTGGGTGGGGGAGTGGGAAAGGCCTTGCCTAGGGATGACAGAGGCTGCTGGGAGCCCCCCGAGGAATGCATTGGGTGATGAGTATAGGTCAAAAATAGAAAGTGGGTATTCCAACTAGTTACTAAGTAAAATCCTCTGATAACTGTACTCGACTGTGCATGCAGTATATCAGCGTTGCTTGTTTTGGACACTGATAAAAGCTAGAGGCAGGGACACTTCAGAGCCCTTGTCCTGAACCCGGCATTAGCCTCTCCTTGTCTTCGGTGAAGCTGTATTTGGGCCATTGCTGAACAAGTACGACTCCAACAGGTTATTTGTATCTATAATCTATCTGACAAAGTCATATAAAGTGTTTGAGTTATCATAATATATTTTTTTGTACTTCCTAGCAGTAATTCTCCTCCCAGATTCAGCTCTGTGTCTCTCCCTGCTTTCCATTTCTAGGCTATCCAAAGCACTAAGTAAGGAGAGCAGTAATGCCTGGGGAGAATTCCAGACACGGACTCCCTCCTGGGCCAGGCTTCAGTGAGACTCTGCTGAGCCTCCTCTTTAACTCAGCTACCTTCTTGGCCCCACTCATCGTCTGTCCTAAGAAGAATCCCATTTAAGCCATTTCGTAAGGATCACTCTGGCAAGCCTGGCTTGCCATTTGAAAAAAGGGTCTGGAATGAATTTATTTTTCCAAATTTATGAAAAAAAAATGCTTGCACTTTCTTGAATAACTTTTGCCAAAAAAATAAAAGTATAGATCATAGACTGTCTTGTCAAACTAGATCCTGTCTGTCCCTACTAAGAATATTGTGTCAGATAAGATCGCAGAGACCATCACTCAGGACACTTGAAAGCTGGAAGTCTTTATTGCTGGCCAGCAACTGCATAAGGGAATAAATCCAAAGAATGCAGCCCCCAGACCCTGATTTTAGGTTCTTTTAAGAAGTAAGAGAACTGTATCCATGTTGATGAACTTGAGTGAGGGTTTTTGGCAGCAGAAAGCAAGTTACAAAAGCAGAAAACAAGGCTAGTTAGCACACTGTTTACTCCTTAGCAGCTGGACGCCAGCCCAGCTGGCGTAGATGTGTAAGCTATGTGCTGTGCTACAGGAACGGAAATGGCCACCACAGTATGGCGTTGGTGTGGTCAAGGCACAAGTCACATTATCATTCGTGTTCCTGCCAATAAGTTAAAAGAGAAAAAAAATGGTCATCTAAGATTTTGTTCTCTCTCAGGATGTGGCACTCTGAACTTTGAGCATCATGCAGGAGGGAAATGAGTGTCAGTCTTGGGAAATATGAAAACCAGACCTCTTCAACTTCTTTTGATCTGGAAAACTTCTCCACAAAAATAAAAGAAAGAAACCAGTTTTATTATTGAATAAACATTAACCCAGAAAGTGCTGAGACAGTGACCCCAAGAAGCCTCTGAAGAGACTGAGAAGACAAAAGGAAAACCTGACGTAACACACAACAAAATGCATAGAACTAAATTCAAAAAGGAGGTAGCTTTCAGGTTGCCCTCAGGTGACATCAGGCTCCACCTAGGAGTGGAGAATCACCTCACCTCGTGATGACATGTCAAAGTGAGTCTTTCAGGTCTTTGAACCCCCAGGTGAGACTAGCAACAGGCTTATGCACACATGAAAGAGATCAAAAAAGAGTGAGAAGGTGAATTTGCAAAATAAATAAATAAATAAATAAATAAATAAATAAATAAATAGGAGCAAGTCTTTCAATTTGTTACAAGGACTAAGAAATGTCTTTTATTTATAGCTTGCTTGTGGTGTGTGTGTGTGTTTTGATAATATCTTGAGGCACTCTCAGGCAGCCATAGCCAAGGTGCTTTCTAACATTCCAATCTACTAATTTTGTTCTCTAAAATAATAAAACTTTAAGAAATCATTTATAAATAATATCACTGAAGTAATAGCAGCAAGCATTTATTAAAATTTACTATGTCTTAGGAAGTTTGGTTAACTCTTTTGCAAATGTTATCTCATTACACAAACTTCAAAAAAGGATGATTTTAACAAAACAAGGTCACAATTGTTATACACACATCCCTGTCCATATTAGGTAGTTTTATTTGCCCAAATATTATCTAGTGTGTGTGTGTGGGGGGGGTGGAAGTTTGTGATAAGGAAGATTTGAAAGAACGTGTTTACTTATTGAAGATGTGAAATTTGTATTATAAAGAACACACTTCCAGCACAAATTAGAAATAAGGCTTCTTAAGGAAAATTTCAACTTCTTAATTTTATTGTACTAGATTACATCTTCCTTTATTTCATCTGAAAAATTTTCACTTAAACTGTTTTTACATCAAAACTTCCCATCTTAAACCATTCCAGTTTGGTGCCAACTCAAGTGAAATCAAGTTTGTTTTAATTTCTAGAAAAATCTCCTCATAAAAGAGTAGTAGATACAGGAATTCAAGTGAATAGACTAATGATCTACACGAAGAAAAGAAAGCTGAGAGCTAACTGCATTTTATCCTCACTCATGATCAAACCCTTGAGTGCTGCAGGCAGTAACCAAAGATACATATGCTTTTATCATGTAAGATAATGGGATTACCACATAGCCTAAGTCTTTAATCTTTGTTGATAAAGTGAGATGAATACACACAAAACACACTTGGTGTGCTTATATTGCCAAAAAATGGATAAAAGAAAAGCCTAGGGTGTTAGATTGCCTATTGGGAAAAGATAAATCCATTTGCATGGTTGCAGAGAATTTCTAGCTATAATCGCAAGGTACGATCTTAAAGTTGGTTTCCTAACACAAATAATTGACATGTATAATGAGCAACTTAATTTGGGTTCTTTCATTTCTAACCCTTTAATTGGAATTTGATGCATTTCTGGTTTTTGTTCTTTCACGTATTAATTTAATTCAAAAGTGAAATGACATTAATCTTTTTTTGATTTTTTTAATGAAAAAATGAAGGCGCTCCATCTATTTTGATTTACGCTATTTTTCTTTAGTATTATGTTCATTTCCCACTTCAAACCGTGCATGTTTAGCTAGTAGATATGCTAGAGGACAGCTTTGAGCAACTGACACACGAGGGGCTGAAACTGTTTATAATAAGTGTGTCTTGTCAACTTTGATGAATATTTTTGTTTAGTATCATCAATGACTTGCATGAAAACATACTTTTCCACTTCAAAATATAGTTAACTCTCTACTAAGTCTACTAAGATTGCTGAGTCTAGGCTAAATCTTTCACAAGAGAAAAAAGAATCATGCAATGCCAGGATTATTTTCAATCTTTCATCTTTAGATGCTACTCAGATGTAGAAAGGTTGCTTTGCCCAAGACCACAAAGCTAGAAACCTATATGACTAAGAATATAAAACAGAAATGGTACTTTTGTCTTTCACAAAAACCTTGTGATGACGGATACTAAACCCTCCTGAAAATATTTCCTCTGAGGACATTTTCAAAAAATATATCCAAATTTCATACATAGTATTGTTCCTAGGGTTTATTTTTCTGCATACAAATAGACAAGAAACTTTATTGGATGAGAGACACTGGTGTCCCCAAGGTACAATGTCGTAAGCACACATAGGATTAAATAAATGAAAATGTTATTTCAATAGCATTTCTGAGTCCTAGATTCCTCCTTAGCAATGCCACAGAGTTCTAAGGGAGTAACATCTCCAAAATAGTAAGGAAAAAAAAATGTATTGATTTTGCAGGATTCTGTATGTGGCCAAATTATTCATCTTGAAGACCATGAAATATATTTTTCAATTTTACAAAATTTAAAACATTAAGTACACAGACAGCATTTAGGAGCTGCTGCTACAAAATATGGCATCTTGCCCTTGAGAGTGACCTTTCTCTTGCAATCCAGGTCATAAGAATGTCACTCCAGATGGGCCCTTTCTGTACCTGTAAAAAAGGACCAAAGTCACAGTAGAAACCAAGAAGTATTTCTACAAATACACTACTCTTGGTTTGCCATGTTCGTTACCATTAGAACAGATCATTTGTTCCTCTAGTCATTATCTCCCCGTGAATGTCCAATCCCCATTAAACTTCAAGCTTTAAAATTCATTGACTTGGCCATGTCCTCACATTCTAATTTCTTTGCAAGTATCTCATGTTGTATAAAACTCCATAAATATTTTTCTTGATAATGTCTTTAGTTATGAACACTTCACCCTCAAAGCTATGGCGATGAAAAGGGATGGTATGTCCTTTTCCCTACAGTATCAATGCCTGCTGATCAAGCTATCACATATTGGACTTCAAACAAGGAAACATTTGCAGTAGTAACTCTGGAACCTAGAAAATAAGGGGCAAACGCAGTAAAGTGGCAAAGAGTATCTGGAGTGAACACCGTGCGCCCACTCTAGAGAACAGTTAGGCAGAGACTGAAAAGGGAATGAGAGTTAATGTGAAAAGAATTACAGAAACTGGTCTATTGAACTGGTAGATTATTTTGATGTTACAGTAGCTAGCAAAAATATGTAGAACTGGAAATGTGTAGTGCAGATATAGAAAAAATTATTAATAGAGACAAGTAAAACCAAGAAAACATTGGAAATAAGTATTTACTAATACCAAGGAAATCATTTATATATAAATATAGGGGAAAGTATGTTTTTATCAAATTCCAATGGCCTGTTTCATGTATATGCACGTGTGCGCGAGTGTGTGTGTGTGTGTGTGTGTGTTGCCATCTGACCTTTGCACAATAGGTAAAAATTATCCTTTGACCCATTTTTGTGTTTGACCTTGGAAACTTCATCTTCTGTGTATCTGTCCTTTGCTCTGGAGAGTAATCTTCAAAGCATCTTATTTTGCACATTATTTACAAGTATATCCAAAATAGACACTCATTAGCATTTTGTATCTTTGTACTCACTTTAATTAGGTCTAATTAGTCCCTACACATAGGCAAATATTGAAGAAAGGAAAATGGATATTTTAATCTGAGGGTTGATGCTTCCGAAAGACCCAGCAGTGTCTGTCTTTCCATGGAAAATATTTTAATTATAATCACCCTCAGTGTTTGTTTAAAGTAGACTGTGGGATTTGAAGCAAGTGTTTACATAAAAACTGAATTCGTTGCTGGAATTTTTTTTTTTCCTTCTCTCTCACACACACACATGCACACACATTTACAACCACAATAATTTGTCAGAAAAGAGCTGCTTAAAATGTTTCCACTGTTTGCAGAGTCTTCCAAATACTCCAATCAGAGTGTAAGTCTGGACTTTTCCACAGTTGGACCTGGAGCAATGTCAGCACTGGCCTGAATAAAGAGTGGCCAGAGAGTGGCCAGAGAGTGGCCTTCCATGCTTGGGACCTGTGAGGACAATATCCCAGCAAAGTAACTGGAATGGGCACCTCAGCTCCACAGCTTTAGTCTGACTTCTGTGGTTAGTAGCTAAAATAGCAGAAACTTGGTTACACAAGAGGGGGGATAAAGCAATTGGGGAAAGGGGTCAATGTAACAAGATTCTTCATGTCACAGCGTCATCCACTGTGGAAGCACCTCAGATCTTTCCACTGTTCAGCTAGAAAGACTTTCAGTGACTTTGTCAACTCTGAAATCATGGATGGCAATTATTTCAGTTGAATTGTGAGGTGTCTCCCCTGCTAATCGGAGGGAAGTAATCTCCAGGACACGCTTTCCTTTCTCTGGAAATGCTCATTGCCCAAGGTTGTGTACTGCTCACACGAGTCTGCAGAGTTTGGCTGGGATTCTGTTTCATACACCTCATTCTTTTCATTGTGGCCGCTGATCAATGTTACGGTAGATTGCCTAAAACTGCCTAACACCTTTAACATCCCTCTCAAATGTATTCTATGTGAGGTGCATTCATCAACACCTATTTGTTGATATTATTACACTTTGCACAGGATCGAGAGGATCAAAATACCCTGCATAGTTTTCCAATTTCATCATAGAATGAAGTAAATTTATAGTAGAACATGACCTGTCTGACATATGTGAAGACCCCAGAGAAGTGAAGATTCCACATTCATTCAGCCACCATGCAAGTGATCCAAGAATATTGATGGGGGAGATTTTAGCAAATGCGGTCATCACTCCCACAGTGAGCATGGGACAACTTTTCTGCATTTACATGTGTGAGCCTGACTTCTGGTGACCAGAATCCTCATCACGCTTGCAGACGCCCAGTTATCCCCTCCGCTCTCCCCTTCTTAGCATTACTGTGTCCTCTTCTTGAATAAACTGTCTGAACTCACTTCACATTTCTGATTGGGGAAAGGGACCTGCCTCCACCTGGGGTGGGACAGGTGACACAGGTACAGAGAATCCAACAAGACAAGAATTCTTGGCTAGGAACAGATCTTCAAAATATCTTCCTACTAGCCCAGAATGTGGAAAATGCTTTTCATGTGTGTGTCAACATATCAAAAAAAATTAAACTACCAAAATGTGTCAGTGGAGACCTTCACGTGGCCACTTTCCACTTGAAATCATCTCTCAAGTGGGTAAACATTACTGGGATGGGATAGGTTTGTGTTGAAGGTGTTTCAAGGAGAGGACAAAGAGGTTGCAGAGGACCCAGGAAGGGGCTAAGAGGTCCAGGCCAAGCCCTGCTGTAGTGGGCCTTCTGTAGGATTGAGACACACTACCCAAGAGAAGGATGGAGAAGGGTGAAGAAATGCATGGCCTATGAGATCCGGGGAGCAGAACATGACTACACGTGGCAAGTGAGAAGAACCCGAAGGGCTGAGAGCGAAGCAAAGTTGCCACATCATTGAGAGAACCGGGAGGCAGCCAAGGAACACGAGGTCAAATTTTGGTTTGTTTTGAAATCAAAACTAGAATTTCAGAGATTCTTTCGGCAGCTACAAGGAGTTGGATATTATTTGAAGTAGATGTGGGTGGAAGGATCAGCAAGAGATGACAGTGAAAGATGGGGAAATTCGAAGTCAGGAAGGGCTCTGTTATTATTCTGGACAAGATAGAAGTGGAGAAATCTGGAAAGAAGTGGACAAATTAAGACAAACGAAGTTCCCAAGGGGAGTGTGAGGAAGAGAAGGGAGAAGCCGAGGAAGGTGGGGCATTAAGGTTCCCAATAAAGTTGTACTCATTCTCTACTCTATCCTGGCACTGGGGTTGCACTGGTGAACTCTCGAATGTATATTTCATTCACTGCCTTTAATCGACTGAATTTTAGCTTCCACGGCTTGACTACTTCCTATGCCCTGAATGATGGTGAAATGGTTGAATAAATCTGCCTTCTTAGCCTTCTTCCAACTCCAGAACTATATTACCTGGTTTCCTTGCTTCATTATTATCCTCTAAAGGCAACCCTGTCCTCATTTTTGAGTGCCTGTGCCCCATTGCTAGTCTACTCCTTAAAATGTGAGCTCTTTAGTTCTGATATTTTGTAAATGTTTATTTCAGGTGTATTTTACACAGTGAAAAGCACTACAGCCATTTCTGTAGCTATAAAAGTCGTAACACTTTAATAATAATAACAATAACAACAACGACTTCCTGTTGTGTCTTCGGATTAGGTTGTTTTTCTAGTATGGGAGTGCTTAGGTGAGGATCTTTCACTGCAGTACCCACGGTATTGTTATGAAAATGCGGTGTGGATGTGTGTTCACAGAGCGCTGGTGCTAAGCAGATGTCCAGGTGAAAGACTTACAGCTGCTCTTTCCTCTCCAAAATAACTACAGACCCCACAATACCCCCAAATTCGTGGGAAATGACACGGCATTGAAAACAGCCTCACAATAATAGGGATACAGAATTGTACAGGGGACAGGAGAAGAAAAACAATAATGGAAAACTGGACTTTGCCATGTGGTTTCAGGGTTTTTCTATGCTTCTCTCAAATACAGGTAGGAGGGATGTAGCTCAATGGTGGAGTGCTTGCCTGGGTTGTGCAGGGCACTGGGTTCAACTCTCAAGACACACATCCACACACACCCATTGACTCACACACAAACACAAAATAAGGACAAATCTGTGTGTCATTGTGATCTCCCAAGACATTGGTTTGTATTGATAGTTGAAATAGTGCAAGGCAGGAAAAAATTTTGTGAATGTATGTGCATGTATATTCATGGTATTTAAATATATACAATATTCAAATTACTTCTTCTTCACTATCCCCCATCCAATCGCCTTTTTCCTCAGCTGCATTCCACATACTTGGGACAGCATGTGATCCTTGTCTTTCTGAATCTGTCTTATTTTCTTAACATGGTTATTTCAAGTCCCATCCACTTTTCTGCAGATGAAAGTATCTCATGCTTCCTCATGCCCGAATGCCAGTACCTTGCTCTGGACACCACGTTTTCTTTATTCATCCCTCTGTTGACAGGCACCTAAGCTGATTGCACGAATTAGCTACTGGAAATTGTGTGGAGATAAACGTGCATATGCTGAAATCTCTGCCTTTGCTTTACTTCTTTCAGGTATACACCAAGGAGTGGTACAGCTGGACTGGATGGTACTTTCTGTTTTTAGCATTTCTGAGGAAATTCCATACTAATTTTCAAAATGACTGTGCAAACTGGCAGTCCCACCTCCAGTACTAGAGGTAAGTTCCCCCTTCCCGAATCCTCACCAGCATTTACTTTTGCTATTCTTGATGATAGCTATGTTGACTAGGGTGAGACAGAATCTAAAACTCTCAGTGTAAATTTTGATTTGCATTTTTCTGGTGGCTAGAAATGCTGAATTTTTAATTTTGTATTTCATCTTTTGAGAACTGTCTGTTCAGTCCAGTCCCCATTTTTATTGGATTATTTGCCATATTCATATTAGGGTTTGTTTAAATTATTTTATATATTCTGGGTATTAATTTTGTCTCAGAAGAGTGGCTGGCAATAATTCCCTCCCATCCTGGAGGCTGTCTCTTCACTTTGTGCATTGTTTTCTTTAATATACAAAATTTCTTAATTTGGTGGTGTTCCATTTGTCAATTCTTATAACTACTTCCATGGCTATAGTAGTCCTAGTCCAGAAGTCATGACTTTGCCTGTATATTGAAATCTAGCAGTTTAGAAGCCTCGGGTCTCATATTTAGAACTTCGATGATCTTTAGGTTAATTTTTGTATAGGGCAAAAAGTAGGGATCTAGTTTCAGTCTTCTGATGTATTGTGAGTTGCTTCAGTGTATTACAAATTCAATGAACTAAGAATGGGATTGTGAGGCCTACCACCATTGATCTATGTGATCCCGGTTTCTTTTTATTCATTTTTCTTCATCTTTACAATAATCTTAGTTATTTTGCTGGATTTTGTTAGGAGTAAAGATGATACCATAAAGTGTTTAGTCTTGTTCTTTATTTAACAAGAATTAATATAGTTACTATTTATATTAAATAATTAGAAATGACAAGGACACATGAAAGGCAATGTATGATGTCATCTACCTGTAGTCTGATCATTTTGGAACCTTGCGTGTCTGAGGAGCTAATACTTAGGCACTTGGACTACCAGTGGAATGCATGGATGTATGGATGAATAGATGAATACACACAGATAGATACGAGCTGTACACGAGTGTGTGTGTGTGTGTGTGTGTGTGTGTGTGCATCTTCTAGGATAGAATTGTATTTTACAGTGGAAACAGACAACTGACTCCTGTCTGCCACATCCAACACACCACTATTTTCTTCGATTTCTACAAGAGGACTGCTACAGTGGACAGATGTGTGTCAATGCAAACGTCCAAGGAAGCAAAGAAGAAGTGTGCTGGAAGGAAACGCCCTGTGCATGTCTCCCCCTCTCTTTCTCTTCCTCCCTCTGACTCATTAGGTGAAGAATCTCTGTCAGAATCCTGCACATGTTGGTTACTGCTGTGTCAAGTACAAGGATATAAATATAAAGGACTCACAGAAAGCAGAGGGCTTTTCCTCATCACTCTCAGATGGAGCATCGTGTACGTTAGTAAAGCAGAGGATGCTAAGGCATTTCCCCGAGTCCCTCGTCCAGATGGAGGTACTCACCAACATATCTAAACCATCGCCTGGGTATGCTTAGCTGGTGTGAGCTGCCTCCCGTGAGGAAAACCCCATTTCCAGCCTGCCCAGAGCCAATCATTGGCCAACACCAGCATTTATTTTTGTCGTTGTACTCTTGATGGTAACCATGTTGATGAGGGTGAGACAGAATCTAAAACTCTCAATGTAATTTTTGATTTGCATTTTCCCGTCCCCGCCCCAACATGGATGATCAGGTCAGCACACCAGTTTCAGGATTTACCCTGAGGCTGACTGGAGCACATGGAAGCTATATTGTAGCCCAACTTCTCCTGCCTGTTCGGCCTCCATTACTGTCGTAAGTGTGAGGGTCCTGAACGCTCTGCTCGATAGAGTCTGTCTGTCAGTGAACCCAAGTTGAAAGAGATTAAAAGATAATTGGCTGATAATTCTGTTGACTCTCACTGAATCGACATTCTGTGCTATCACGTGATCATTTGTGGACATAAGGACCCTGAAGCAAAGATGGGGGAACCCTCACCTTCAGGCACGTGGCCCACGCCTTGCCATGTTTCTCCTCAAAGCATCGTGCCTTTTCCAGTATCACATTAATCTGAAGATTCTTTAAAATCTCAGGAGTAAAAAGTAGAGAAAATACATTTTCTGTGGTTCAGGTATTTAAGCTAATTTGTATATTGTTATGTTTTGAAACCAGAAGATGAGTCAAATCCAAGTGGAGTGCGATTGTTATTGCTTCAGCTGCAGCTCGTATTGATCTATTATCGTTGCTTTTGTGTTTAATCACACTGAGCTCTCTCGCTGTTTGTGCAATTGCAGTTGTCTCAGTAAATCTCCTCACTCTCACGGCGATGGAGTGGGGCTCTCTATGGTTTTTTGCTGTTAACATCTCGCCTCAGAATTTAAATGCTATTACTTAGTGTAATTTTAGGAAGCGTGATGTCAAATACTGAAGTGTAATCAATATCCAGACCGATCTGGACACATACATGTATTTTTATTTCTTCTGAGTATTCCTCTGCAGCATCCAGGAGATTATTGTGTTTATTTAAAAACTCAACCAATGTTGCAAATTAATACTCGGTGAAACTGAAAGCAGAATCAAAATCCCTCTTGCTTTTTAGTGATATTTTTAGTTCTAGATTATTTGGTTTTGTTCCAGTGAGCATTAATTGTGGCTTTTCTGCATCATTAGCTTGGCACTTCAATATTGAGACAGGTGTGTTTATTTCACTGAAGCACCTTGCAATAAACTTTATTGAAATATAGACAACTCCACAGTCTGCAGAGGTGATGAACCAGCCCATCTAGAAATTACAAGACTGGATCTTTACTTGAAATCTTAGACAAGGCAGATCATTCTGTGCTTCCAATTTGCCAACTCATGAGAGAATTGAACCTACTATGTGAATAGAAAGAGTTATTCACTCAGTGACTATTGGTTAGGTATTTCCTGTGTGTCAATCACTGAAAATTTTAGATGAATGAGCAAAATGTACTCTAGGGGAAAAAAAAAAAAACACTATAGAATGAAAAATTACCTGATAGTAAACAAAATGTGTTAAGGAAAAAAATGAATTAATCAAAAAGTATTTTTGAAGTTGGCATGAATATATAAATGTTAAATATTTAAATATTAAACTAAAAAATTCCACAACCTAGACTATTTCAAGACCCCTGTGATCTCAATTTCACAAAAGAGAGTCTTTCTGAGTGTGCTGGAGGGACACACGCCCAGCCTGGGTGTCTCTCAGGGGCTGTAGTCATGTTGATCTTCAGCAGGGCTGCAAAGTCCACTCTGTGGGGTAGAATACTCACTTCAACAAATAGCCCTGACACAAGAAGGTAGCCAGAGGCTAGCTGGGGAATTCTAAAATTTGAAGATTGTAATTACCCTTTTTTAACTTTTCAATTTTTTAGAACTGAATACTGGCTCCTAACTTCCTACTTGCCCCATACCTAGCACTTATATTACTGTGTGCTCACAATACATACTAACTACATCAACCCAGGAAATGGATCCATGACATCTGAACCATTTGCGTCTCCCCTTCTCTTCCCCTTCCATCTCCCCACATTCTCTTCTCAACACCCCAAAATCTACCTCTTTTCTTTTGAAAGGCTCCCGTGGCTACCACTCCATCGGCATGTCTACTGATTTATTCACACTTGAAACCTAGCTAGTTGGAGTATCTTACCAAACCCAATATATTAATACTTCTATTTCTTGTGTCATGCAGAACCTCTCCCTATAGTGATGATTTTAGTGTAAAACCAGGCAACGAGTATTCTCAATAGCTTCAAAATATGTCCTAATCACAGAGGAAAGATTCATTAAAATAAGGGGAAATGATCTGTTTGTTCTTTGTCTTTATGTATAAATGCATCAAAGTCATCCATGTCTAGATACCCATAAGTATCGCTAGCGCCGTGTGCAACTTCTTGACTCCGGCAACTTTGGTCACTCATTTGGGCAGTGCTGCGAAGAAAACCAGGTTCTTTTCTTTATTAATTTTTTTCTGAATAGCTTTGATCCACCAAATAGAAGTATTCATATTCTTTTTTATTTTTATTTCAGGATTCATCCAGGCTGAAAGCCACGCGTGTGTATAAATGTAGCCGAAACCTCATCTATGCCAAAACAAACCAATTGTAACTCTCTCCAAAATTCTCAGTGAAAGGAGCATTAATGGGCAAAGGAAAGGCTGATGGATGTGTGCGCCTTGTCATTGAAACTGCACAGCCATAACCGCTAATGAATCTGCATCCCTTAGAAAAACATCCCCTCCTGCGTGATGGAACTACCTATCTTTATTATCTTTAATATCCTGTTCCTCGTGCTCTAAAAACCTTTTTATGAAATCACTCAGCCTCAAAGCACTTAATGAAAAATGGGAACTTTACTGCTAATGAATCCAGCCAGTCCATTTTCCTCCCATGACTAATATTCCTAGGATATAAGCAGCACACACCTCTGCTGGGGACAAACTTTTGCAATATGTCTTCTCGTTCTTAGGTCATGTTCAAATGACACCGTCAGGGGACAGACAGTTACGCAGCTGCGCCCAGAGTGGGAGAAAGTCACAGCTCTTCCCAAGCCGTGCTAATCCTGGGCACACTGTCAACTTTGGCAAGCCGAGGACCGTGGTGACTTTTAAAGCTGTAGTTTGCCTAGTTCGGCAACAAGACAGCAAGAGGGAGTGGGGATAAGCAATTGCTCTCCAGCACAACTTCATTTGAGACGAAACGGCATCAGCAACACTCCATTTATTCTGTATCATGCAATATTCAGATTCTGCACAGCAAGATGGAAGACTAGGTCCCTAACTTTTTCTCCCAGAATGCATTAATATTAATAGTCTGAATAACGGAGATGGGAAGCCGCCCTAACGGCGGTACCTCCAACCTACTTTTGCAGGCTGCTGTCGGGTGGCCGACATTCCTGAGTGCCTCCTTCGGCAGCATTGTTTTTCCTTCCAGGATTTCACTGCTTTAAATTGGAATGTATATGCTGAGATTTTGTTAATAGTTACTTTTCCTCATGAGATTAATTGGAGTGAGAACCGCTGTGATGTTAATTCTGTGGAAATTAAAGAAAAGTTAAACTTTTTGCCTAGTTCAAAATAAACTCACGTGTAGAAGAATGCCTCTATAGAATCATGTTGCTATTTTTGCTGATATTTCTTCTGTGCAGAGAATAAGCTTGAAGTTTGCGATGTCACATTGCTCAGGCCAAGGGCTCTCTGGGTCGGCCGCAGTCACCCCTTTCCTTTCTTCTCCAGTATTCAGGTAGGAGCTATGGATGTCCATCAGACCTCATATTAAAAAGGAGGAGAGAAATCATAGAAAAAAGTGTAAAGTACATGTTCTAAGCCAACGTTTATTTCACCTCTGATCAGTTTGTCCTCTTTAATTTTTCCCTATTTAATTTCCCTTACATAATATACTAAAAAATGTTGCTTTAGTCTTTTACCTGCCAGAGCACGGACTTATGGAGTACCAATTATTATTGTCAATAAAAGTGTTATTAACCGCTTAACATTTACTCTCTGTTTTAGAAACTTAAATTTTATACTTCTATAAAGTAAACGTAAGAGGTGTTTCCAAAGTTCGTGTAAATGTCCCCCGCTGACTGTTGTTTCGCATACACTGTTTTTATGATAGGCACTAATTATGATGTTCTAGATTATGTTAAGTAGTGTCTGCTTGTCTTTATTGACCAGAACTAATTTCTGTAAAGGTCAGGATGTTTATAGTGAATAATGTACTTGTTTACCAAAACCCAAACCTAGATGTGATGAAGTCTTGTGATGAGCCTTTTCTAAATTCCTCGAGGGCACCGTGGATGTGCCTAAGAGTTTCTTGGTGAGAGACCCAAGACAGAACTCATTGAGTGTGTGACTTGTGACCTGATCTTTGCTCATCTATAAATCCTTGCCTTGAACTTCCCGCATGCTTCTGACTTGTACCTACGTCTCCACAACTCTATCAACAACATCTGATCTCAAAGGTTCAATCCCCTCCCTTGGCCTAATGCAATGACTTCCTACGAGAACTTTCTAGTTTCAGCCTTTTGACTTCCAATCCTTCCTGCAGACAGCTGCCTAGTGATCATTTTTTTTCAAGTTTTATAGTTGTTTATTTTTTAATTTTTATTTTCCCCCAATTTTATTGATATGCATATGTGCAAACTTTAAGGTTTACAATGGAGCTGAGCCTTTAAATTGACATTGTTTCCTTAGCCCGGTGGCTTACCTGGCCTGCAAAGAAGGTTCTTTAGTACCAGCTTCCCCTCTCAGGAGCCTTAGCTACAAACATTCTGTACTATGTCTTTTTGCTGTATGTGGCATAACTTTCAAATTTTATGAGTTCTTGCTTTTGAGACTGTTTTTCGGTTTTCATGGTTTCCCACTTACCTTTTATGAACTTGATCAAACATCATCATGTCTGAGTAAAGGCTCCAAAATCATCTCCTGCTATGCAGGCTCTGTTTTATATCACTATTCTATCTTCTAACGCCATTCTAAATGTAATGGCTTTATTTCTGTCTTCCTTACCCAATGAACTTGAAGACTAGGTCATTGACCATTCAATCATACATGTAATATTTAATATGTAATACAATACCTAGCACCTAGTATGCAGTCAACATGTTGTTTAATAAATGAGTGATTACATGAATAAGTTAATAATATGTGGTAGAATTTATGCTTACTGTAAAAAAATTAAAATTAGTGATTCTACTAATTTCTCATGCATGATTGCTACTTGCATGTTTTTACATGCTTGTAATATATTTAGCTATTTAAATTTATTAATATGCTAACCTAGGGGAGTTACTAGATTCAGCAATCAGGTAAAGGTCCCTGGATGTGAAGTGTTTATGTAAAACAGAACTTCAGAAAAATAATTAGGAAGTGGTGAAGTGGAGAAATTTAAATAGTAGATATTGATGACTAATTGCAAAGAAAAGCATAATTATTTATGCGAGAAAACAAGCAGCTTTTGAAGGAATATTCTATATTTACTGATTCCCTACCAAGGAACATGGATGAGGGACCCAGATGTGTTTCAAAATCTGGAAATGCAGTGGTGAAAATTTTGATTCAACAGCAGCAAAATGCTGTCAGGCATTTGTTCATTGTCAAGTGGAATTATTACAGACTTCCTAAATGCAGTGAGTTTTTGGCTGTTTTATTGCAATCAGGTATAACCTCCATCTGAGAGTTGCAAGAGGGAATGCGTGGAAGTATCCGTGAATGCCTGTGAGTTATGAAACCAATCACTCCCGTGTCAGAATCAGCATTAATCACTTAGTGTAGAAATCATATTAAGAAAAATGAGTATGAGCATCTAATGGCTGGATATGGTAGGGATTACATGGCAAAACTGATTACATAATTTGTTTTTAAGCAGGGTCTTGGTCTGTTACCCATGCTGTTCTTGAATTCACTGTGTAAACCAGGTTGGCCTTACGCTCACAGTAATCCTCCTGCCTCTGCCTCTAGTGCTGGATTACAGGAGTGTGCCATCATGCACAGCATATGTGGTGTTGGAAAACTGAATTCAGGGCCTTTTGCTCTCTAAGCAAGTGACCTAACTATTGTGCTATTCCTCCAGCCCCACGTAATTATTTTAGAGACATAAAACAGCGGAGTAGGTTAGGACAATTGCAACTATTATTTCATCTAAAACTAGATAACATTATATTAGATATTTTTTAGAGAAATAAAATACAAAATATGGATAATACCTTTGATCTTGGTAATAGGATCTTTAATGAACTAATTAGAACATCAAGGTGTGCTTTTTTTTTAAAAAAATAAAATCCCTAAAAGCTCAAACATGAAAATTCAGCTCGTATTCACTCAAAGACAGATGATCATTGAGACAGATGATCAACAGACCACCCTAAGAAAGCTGCCATATGTTTACTT
This sequence comes from Ctenodactylus gundi, assembly GCA_004027205.1. Taxonomy (NCBI): domain Eukaryota; kingdom Metazoa; phylum Chordata; class Mammalia; order Rodentia; family Ctenodactylidae; genus Ctenodactylus; species Ctenodactylus gundi. The sequence continues at coordinate 82,308 of PVKB01004017.1, forward strand.
TCTATTCAGTTTCTTGCTAGAATGAAATTGTCTGTATTATTTAATTGACAAATTTTTTAGTGCTCATGAAAAACTGAAATGTAACAATGTATAGTTAGACTTTTTTATCCTAGTGAGCGCAAAGTTAATGAAATATGGCATGGCAGAAATAATTCATTTTCGCTTTTCAAAGTTGAATTTTTTTAAAAAATCCATTTCTGTTTTATTTACTTCATTATTTATTATTTCTATTTTATCCTGCTTTAAGCTCACTTAGCAAAAAGTGGCACATGAATAAATAAACTAATAAGATGTGCTTCAAATATAAATGTGACAAGACGTTCCCAGATCCCAAAATAATCTTACCGATTAGGGGATGTGGGGTGCAGCAGAAACCTAATATTGTAGGAATAAAAGTCTGTTACCATGGCCTGAGAGCAAAATCATCATGGCTGTAGACAAATCGGAGAGAGTACAGAGATGATGAGCTCACTTGCAACTAGATTAAGATGTTTTTGATCCAGTAGGAACAGAGCTATTTTGACTAAAGAAAAAATAAAATAAAACAAAAAGGGATACAACAGCACTGGGAGATGGTTTCCTCTAACCTTTTTGAGGTGAATATTATAAAATGTGGGGGAGATTCCATAAAGCCTGCAAAAGGAAAACAGGAAGGAAAGGAGGGACATAGGGAAGTGATAAGTAAAAAAGAAAAAGAAAAGAAGAAAGAAGGGAGAGATAGCCTAAGGAAGAGATAGCTGAAGGGAGACAGCCAAATGGAGACAGGTAAAGTGGCAGAAAAAGACGACCAGCATGGCGAGACAGGCCAGAGCAGAAGAAAAATGGGAATGGAATTATCCAGTGGAAATTTTCATACCTTAGAATTGATGTGTTTTTTATAATTAAATCAGAGAGAGGAATCAGAGTTAGAACATATTCTGAGTGGGATGTAACCCAAGCCAGCTCTGTCTACAGATCAAAGGGGCAAGATTTAAAGATCTGACCACCTTGGTCACCAACGTCACCCTGCTGTGCTCGCTACCACAGAGATTATCATGTGTCAAAAAGATACTAATTCCTCGGTGACTTCATGTGACTTTTAATATCATTATGTTAGAATTGTATTAAATGCATTTACTAATTTTTCAAAATTATTGTAATTCTTAAATTCTGGCAGGCCATAATTACTCAATTATTGTAATTATTGTTATTATCATTATCATTATTATTATTATCACCACCATCATCATCATCATTCCGTGGCACTGGGGATCGAACACAAGGCCGTGCTCTGAGCTACACCCCCAGACCCTTTTTATTGTTTATCTGAGACAGAGTCTTGCTAAATTGCTAAGTCATTCAAACTGGACTGGAATGTGTAATGTTCCTGCCTCAGCCTTTGGAAGTACTGAGATTACAGTCTTGTGCCACTTGACCATCTTAGGCTAAAATTTTGTAATCAAATAGAGCTCAGGCTTGTCATCCGGAATTCAGGAGGCTGAGACAAGAAGATTGTCATGTATTCAAGGCTAACCTGGGCTACATAGTGGGTTCAGGATCAGCCTGGACTACAGAATGTGACTGTCAGCAAAAGAAAGAAAGAAAGAAAGAAAGAAAGAAAGAAAGAAAGAAAGAAAGAAAGAGAAAGAAAGGAAGAAAAAGAAAGAAAGAAAGAAAATTGGAACCCAGTTCAATAATGTACTGAGAATTCAAAGCCTGACATAAGTTTGATTCTCCTGCTTTGCATTATACCATGTTATTTTTTCTTAAATTCTGCCTTAGAACTTGCTCTCTATCAGCCAGTGTTCCAGAGGTCTAAGTCTCTTTCTTGCTATACAACACAGAAATACTTCACTTCTCCAGTTTGGTGATAAGAAAACTGAATGAGCAAAGGGTGAAGTAATGTGACCTCCCTGCCAACCAACTCGGCTCGGTACCTGCACCATGCACCGTAATGGAGAAACTTCCCACGGCGCTGAAGAACCATGGGAACCGCTATGTACTAACTGACATAGACCACGAGTTGAAAGAAAGCAAGGAAGGAAAACGGGGTTCGTGTTTCTAGCTTCCCCAAAACAACGCAGAATCTACATGTCGCAAATGGTGACAAACTCTTAGCCATCAAGATCTACTTTTGAAGGCATGAAGATCAAAACTTCCATTCTCATTTTCACAGAATAATTTTTAGCTTGTTTCTTAGGTCTGTCAATTCCCTATAATTTAGACATTATGAGCCATATGGTGGCTGATATTGCTATGAGAACTTCAATTTTTTATATTTTTGACATTTTATTTTCAACTTGTCAATTTTATTGTGCCATTAGCACCAATACTTTTTAAACATTTATTTAAAAAATAACCCTTCGATTTCAGGTGATTCAGAGTAACAGGTCCATGAGGCAATTCTGTGAGAAATAAAACCCCAGACAGGAATGCATTTCTGTTCCGGTAAGAATAGATTTCTCAATAAATTCCATGTACTGACATTCTCTTTATTAATGAGCCATTACAGGTGAGAAGTTGGATCTCTCCCTGTTCGTGATGTATTTGGAAATATTTCTTCATTAAAAGCAGAACTCTGAGGCAGTTGCTATTCTGATTTTCATCGTGGGCAGCCACATTGAAGATGCTTTGCTTTGGAATAAAGTCACTCACAGTATAGTGGGAAGGTGAAGGACCAGAGCATCAGGCAGGGTCTCAGAGGGACTCAATTCCCGGCATCATTGTCTGCAGGCTTGAAAACTGAGGCCACAGACATGAGCCCAGGACGCCAAGAGATTTCAACAGAGAATGCAAGATATAACAAGAGAAGCATTGTGCTTAGGTTCAATGTATAGCTCTACAAATTTTGGACCATAGTATTTTAGGATAAATAGATACAGAATCCCCACATGTGTTTGTAGAATGGGATTATACCATTTTCATAATAAAACTTCAAGATTCTCAACCATTCATGAAATTAAATTTTCTAGAAAGATATTTATTGTATAACTAATTATTATAACATATTGCAAAGCCATTGCTATTGTAAATATTTTCATAAATGCACTGAAAAGGATGTTACATGAACAAGAATTGCTCAGACTCCATTGGAAAAGAGAGAAATTGGAATAGACAGTCCATTACTAAAGTGCTTCAAAAAAATTGACAAAGAAATTCATTTTGCTAAAAGACTACAAAGCAAAGAACACCATGATTTAGCGTCGCCCTCTTCTTTCAAACACTAGGAAACATCCAGCCTTTTGAGCAGTTTTCTGGAAAATACCCTTCAGTTTCATCACATCTGCGGACTGAAGGTGTTTCCTCTGTTTTCTAAGTGGTAGCTCCTTGTCAATTCAGCACACATTTGCATGACATTCAAATCAGAAAATGGCAATTCTGAAGACAGAAAATTTTTATAATTCAAATTTTCATTTTATCTGAGCATTATAAATAGTGGCTGTGGATTAGATTAGACAATCACGGATATTATAGGGACAGAATGCAGTAAAGAAAACAACGTTTCTTTCTTGAGTCTTAAATGCTGGCCCAGTTTTCAGCATCCCGGGAAATTTCCATTGCATTTAATACTTCAGACTTCAAAGTAGGAAAGATAGTATCATCTTTTAAATGAAATTATAAATAATAGCCTGAGCCAAAAGATTAGATTATTCTTATCTCTTATGTACTATCCATAAGGTTCTCTGTTTATTATTGTTGTTATTACATTTTGCATCACTTAATTAGATTCTCAGGACAACCCACTGATGCAGATTTTATCCGGTTTCAGATGAGGAAACAGAGAGATATTCACCACATATGCCATTCAAAATGCCAAACAGAAAGCTAGGGAAGTTGAGATATGAAGCCAAAATTTATACACATTTCACGGTGTGGCTGACATCCTGATATAATTTTAAAAAATAGCAAGTTACACTCGTTCCTCCTCCCCTTCCCTTTCTCAGCTTCAAGCATGAACTTATTTTGCTTTGAATTAATTCAATCACATGGTTTTTTCTACAACTAATTTCACTCATATGTCCTGAGGTGCTGCTGTCTCATAGATACTGTATTTTTAGGTTAAATACCTAGCTTCTTTTTTTGTGAACTAAACAAGGGCCCATAAACAAGGGTAAGGTGTCTGAATTGATTTTATTTACACAGAAAATGCAATTACAGACTGATGATAGTTTAGTACCCCAAGATGAGCCTTCCAGGTGTGACTTTCTGCTTGTTCACAGGTTGATAGAGATAGCAGGAAAATCTGTCAGGCAAATGATTTGCTTCTAGGAAAGATATGTACTAAACCAAATGAAAAGATGCTGAAACATGCGGGAGTCTGAGCACACGGAGCCCTGCCTGTCCACACGAACTTTGTGAAGCCTAAAAGAATGGCCTAGAGCTGTGGCCACTCATGGTGTTCTTCCACCGGGCAGCCCTACCCAGCCCTGCTGCCCCATAGGGAGCCCCTGCCTAGCCCCTGAATGCACAGAGACACAACTTCTCTAATCTCTTCCTCTTTTACATTGTACATTACTCTTGTACACTCATGAAACAGGCCATGTTCACTGTCTTAGTTAATTAGGTATTGCTGAGACAGAATACACGACACAACTAGAAGGAAAAAAGACACTATGAGCCCACAGTTTCAGAAGGTCTCTCATAGTCCATTCAAGGGCTGCTGGCAATGGCGGAAGCCTACAAAGGAAGTCTCGTTGGTGAAAGGCTCTTCATGGACATGGCAGAAAAAAAAGCTAAGGGAGGGAGGAGCAAGCCCAGCTCTGGAGACTAGGGGAAGCCTGGAGCTTTCTCCAGGAGGAAGCTATAACAATGTTTCTTCTTCCTTCCTTTACTTAGCTAAAGCTGCAGGTTGGGCACCCATACCCAGGATTGGAGCTCAGTCACACCATCCTATCCTGAGCCCTTGTGTCACCTCAAACCCTCCCCTGACCTGTCCCTAGGGGAACATCTCCTCCCTCCCTCCTCCACCCCCCCCCCCCAAAAAAAAAAAAGATGGGCTGCTTTTCTTTATTTTTCTGGTCATGCTTCCTTTTGGGGCTTGCAATCACTATAAATGAAGTTGTACGCTGCATAGTCATTTGGGTCTGGCTTCTTTTACTTCACACGAGGCTCCTAGAAGCTATCCGAGTTGGTGTATGAATCAACAGTTTGTTCCTCTTAGTAGCAGTAGTATTTTAAACATGGATGTACTGCAGATTGTGCATTTAATGGATGGAAAACATCTGTGTTTTTTTTTCCAACTTGAGGAAATTTGAATAAAGCTTCCATAAACATTCATGTACACATATTTGTGTGCTAACAATATGTCATTTCTCTTGCATAGAAATCTAAGAGTGGACTTTCAAGATCATAAAATAGGAATATGTTTAACTTCGCAAAAGAACATATTATCATTAAACATATATATTAGAAGCAGACTAACCTGACATAGATAAATAAACAGACTCACACAATACATAACCCATTATGAATTTAATTCTTGTTTATTTTCTAATAATATTTGACAGCATAGACATGGCATCGTCTATTTATTCACTTACCAGTTGATATACATTTGAGTTCTGTCTGCCTTTTCATTATGATAGCAATAATGCTAGTCACAATTAGATATGTGCTTTTGATCGAATCTATGCTGTTATTTCTCTCGGGTACATACTTAGGAGTGAAATTGTTGGCTTATATGGTGTAGCTGGTTCCTAACTGGTTGGGGAATTACCACATAGTCTTTCACAAGGATTTTCCACAGTAGACAGAAATGTGGTATCTTGTCAGGTCTCCAGTTTTATAACTACCTTTAGAAATACCTTTCTTTGATTTCTAACATCGTCTTTATACCACCTGGATAGGGCTGCTCTAGAAAAGTTTATTATTTAATAAACTCATCTGGCTTCCTCGATCTGTGTGACATCATTAACTTGACAAATGAAACAAATTTTGTCAGAGTCCATCTGGTCTCCATGGGATGGTCAGGAAACCCCTAATGGCTAAAGCTGTTGAGAAACGTTTAATGTGCTCATTGGCAATCTATGAGGTTCTTCTGAAGAGTGTCAGTTCTAATATTCTGCCCAGCTTTAAATTGGGTTGTCTTTGGGTTATAGAGCTGTAATTGTTGTGTGTGTTCTGGGTACAAGTTCCTCCTCAGACGTAGTCTTTACTATTTTCTCTCCTTACGTGCTTCCCTTACCTCAGTATGTACAATGTCATCTGATGCCCAGAGTTTTGATATTAACGACTTGTCGTTTTTCTACTCCTTGCTTTTGTTGTTTGTACTACTGATGTCACATTTCAAAAGCCTCTAGGTCACCAATGGCTGTAAAACTTATGCCCAGTTTTTCCTTTTAACGTCTTCTTACATCTTTTAGTTTGCACACTTAGGTGTTTAGTTCACTTTGATATATCAGTAAGAAAGAAGTACAACTTTATTCTCTTCATGTGTGTTTCTAGTTGTTGCTTAATTATCAGAATATTGGGTCAGTCTTTTTGAAAACCAATTAGTCATGAGTGTGAGAATTTATTTCTAAGCCTTCAAATACATTCCATTGATATTTCTACTTTATGGCAATCGCCCAGATCTTGATTAATATTGTTATTTAGTAATCTTTAAAATAGAAGAGTGAAGCTTTCAGATTTGTTCTTTTTCAAGATTTTGTGTCTATTCATGCTCTGTTGAATTTCCATATATATTTTAGTATCACCTTGTGATTTTTTTCAGAGAAGTAACCTAATGCTAAGGACAGCATTGAATCTGGTCAATCTATAGCAGATTTACAACTTAGCACTCTTGAGTCTTCTGATTTGTGATCTTTTTTGGAGACAGGGTCTTCCTGCATAGCCCAGGCTGATCCTGAATTTACTGGTATATCCCAGGCTGGCTTTGGACTCGGGATGATCTGCCCACCTCAGCCTCCTGAGAGCTGGGATTACAGATAAGGGACACCATGCTCAACTTTATGTGATGCTGGGGAATTGAACTCAGGGTCTTTTTCTTGTAAGGCAAACACTTAAAATGCTGTGCCATTCCTCCAGCCCCGATCATGGACTATCTTAATTTGTTCAAGTTTTCTTTAACACTTTTGAGCAGTTTACTTTTTAAAGGATGTTTTTGTTGCTGTTGAAGCTTATTCTGAAGATTTTAATGCAATTGTAAATGGAAACTTTTCGATTATTAAATTGAATTTCAGTGGAGTAGTAATAATTTTGTGTATTTATATTGTTTCTTGAAAGCTTTCTGAGATAATTCATTAATTCTAATAAAATTTTAAGGTGGGATTCTTAAGTTTCTACCAGGATCATGTCATGTGTCAATAAAGCTTCATTTCAATGACTTTAGAACCTGGATTTTTTTTGTTTCATTTTGTTGCCCAATTGTACTAATGAGAATAATTTTTTCTTTGTTTCTAATATACTAGGGAAAGTATATACATTTTCTTCAAGTAAGAATCACGTTCCTTTAGTATACTAACAATATAGACCAGAATATGTAGAATTCTTTAAACTATACATGGAATCTAACTGTGAAATTATCAGCATTTGAATTTTTTGAAAGGTTTTAAAATATATTTTAATTACTTGAAGACATATGGGATTATTCAGTTGGTCATTTCTGTTATGTTAATTGAATAGTATAAATACATTTTAATATATCAATTTTATGAATTTATGGAATTAAATTACTTGTAGTATGTCCTTCCCATTTTTTAAATGTCTTAAAATCTGTAACCACTACAGTCTTAAGTATCTTTAATTTGCAGATTCTCTCTTTTGTTTGACTCTTCAGCTAGATCAATTAATTGGTATTTTCAAACAACCCCTTTGAGAGTACCTATTTTTTTCTATATTTATCTACTTTCAATTTTTATAGATTTTGTCCTTAACTCTACTGTTTTCATTCTCTGCTCTATCTGGGATTATTTTCTTTTTTTCTCACTTTTCTTAAGATGCTAGCATTGGTTATGGAGTTAAGAACTTTCATTTTTAATGTAAATAACCCTACAAAGTTTCTTCCAATCGCTGCTTTAACAGCATTCTGGAAATCTGATGTTTTATCTTTTTGTTCACTCAGTTCAAAGTGCTTTTTAAATTTTTTGGATTGTACATCCTTATCTCATGAATCATATAAATGTGTAGTCTTTGTATTTTAAATAGTAAGGGATTTTAAAATTAAATTTACTTTTATCCTGTCTTGATCTAAGAATATACTTTGCATATTCAAAATTCTCAAATTCTTTTGAGCTTCACCTTATGACCAAATGTTTGATCTCTCTTGATGACATTCCATTTGTCTTCGGAAGATTGTGCTTTCTGTGATTCTGGCATGGGGTGGTTTATAAATGCTAAATAGTTTCAGTAGGTTGGTGATATTGCATAGCATGTGTATAATTGTTGTGATTGTCAGCCTATTCTTTCAAGTATTGAGAGAGTGTTGTTGAAATATGCAAATACAACAGCTTGCAAATTTATTTGTAAGCTTATTCATTTGTTCTTTACAAACCATGGTGTCTTTCCTCAGACATTTTGAAACATTATATATAGATGTATGATGGGTTGGTGATTTGTTTTTGTTAACTTTACCACTGTATTGTTATATAAAGACTTTAATTATTCTCAATATGACTATTCATGCTGAAATCTTTTTTGATATTAATATAGCTCCATAAGCTTTCTTCTGATTAGCATTTTTATAGTAAATGAATTAAAATTGTCACTTGCTCATTTAGCTTATATGCCTGTATCAATAGCTGCCTTAAGTTGATGTTCATATTTCTTGCATAATTATTGATATATTTGAATTCAACTCTAATTTTGGTAGTTGCTTCCTATTTCCTGCATCTGTTCTTGGGATTGCTTATCCTTTATTTCCTTTTGAACTAATTCAGTATATTTTCAGAATACTTAGTTTTCTGTAAGATTGATTTTTTACTTATGTCCTTTTTCAGCATTTCATTGAGATATTATTTGAAGTCATTCATCTGAGCTCACATTTTAATGTAGGCGTTTATCACATGAGGTCATTAGGACATACTCTTTAGTCATACATGTAGTCATACATGACTACATGTATACAGGAAGGACTTTGCAATGCTATAATCTCATGTGTTTAAATTTTATTTAGTTGTGTGTTTTGTAATTATTCTCCTTGGCTTCTTCTCTTCTTTTCCTATTGGTGATCTGGTGCTGGCCATTGTTTGGAAAAGTTTTTATTTCCTCTCTCTTGCTGTTGCTGTTTTTCTAATCCACGTTAGAACATGCAACACCCCACACAGTTCTTACATGTGTGGCCTGGATTGTGTTGATGTCGGTGATGTTTTCTTCACTATTTTGGGGATTTGAATTTGGGTAATTCCTATTGATGTTTTTTTTTCAAATTCATAGATTCTTTTTGTTGTTGTTGTTGTTTTGTTTGTTAGGTTTGAGGAATTTACTGGTGCACTCTTTGAAAGTCTTTAAGAGCATGTTTTTCATTCAAATGTTTTCATTTTCTTGTTTCGTTTCTGGTTCCCTGTGAAAGCATTCATCTTATCTGATAGATTATCCACACTTTCTGTTAGGAACTTTGACAGAAAATTCTTTAGAGTTTGGGTTTTTATGTACATTTTACATATCACTTTTAATAACATGATAGTCTTTTTTATAAAGCACTACAGACTAGGTAATTCTTTTTATTCCTGAAAATTGACATTTTCTTTCACTCGGCTTTAGTAAGGACATGTGAATTTAAATTTGAATTATTAGAAGTGGAATCTGATTTTGAGATCCATTGTTTTTATGGCTGCAAAGAAATTAGTCTATTTAGCATGGAGTTTCTCTTTTCAAAAGAATACCTGTTTATATTTCCAAATTTTAGATCTTCATCTTACATTGTGCCTAATAAAGAAAACTTGTTCTTTGGCCAACTGCTTTATACTGCTACTTGTCATATTCTGCTGCCTATTTGAGATGGGCATGAATTTCCCTCCCTGCTGTCCAAAGTCTTCCCAGTTGTCTGCCATGTTTTAGTTTTGGCTGTTTTATTGTTGACTACAGCTGTGGACTTAGTACATGATCATACTTCTTGGCCTGTTTCATTTTGTTTTGAATTGTCATTTGTTTTATTCTCCTACCTGTGATATTTCACAGATCTCTTAAGAATGGCAGCACTTTCCTCTACTACTGGAAAATAAATCAATAGAAAATCTTCTGATCCACAGTGGAAGAAGGGGAGTGGCCCAGGCAGCCCATGAGACTCACTCCCAGAGCTGCTCCTCCTCACTCTACCAGATGCTTCTCCTCTCTGTCCTCTGATGTCCTCTGTTATCAACTGGTGAACTTCATCATAAAAAGCATCTCCAGAAGGGTGCAACTCCTCCAGTGCCAGTGTGGGGTACTTGGGATTTGACAAGGGAAATGTTCGATCTGGTCCTAATTGGTTTGCCAACTCTCTTTGAGATCTTTTTTTACTGGTGTCTGCTTCTTCAGTTCAGGTGTATGGTTCATCTCTCTCCTCTTAGGTGCTTCCTGTCCCCTAGCTTCTAAGTTAATTAGCTCCTCTGTGACCTGGGCTCCTCAGTGGACTCAACACACTCTGGTAATCTGATCAAGTTTGCCTTCCTTAGTCTGTGAGAACAATACTTCCTTAGTCTGTGAGAACAATACTCGCCTATTTTTCTATTTCCCAAGATAGCAGCCATCAGAACCAAGTGTTTGTGCACAATGAGATTTAGGACCCCCAATGAGCTTCCCTTTCATTAACCTAAATGCTAAGGAAATGCGTGATCATAGGCACAGTGTTGGCAAAAATACTAAAATTTTAGTTGACATTTATTAGATTTCTATCAAGTGTTAGATTTTTTCAAAATATTTATAGCTAGCTTCTATCAAAGTAAGACTTTAAAATTTCGATTGAAAAGCGTGTGATAAAAATCGTATCGGCCAATGATAAATTTGTCCAGTTAATTTACTGTGCTCACATCAGCATCATTTTAAATATCACATAAAACCTAAACAAGTACTGTCCCTAGTATTCGGTAGGACACGTGTTCTTTCCTATTGAGATGGGAAAATTCTTTTGGAAAAGGAAAGAGATACACCACAGCTGACGGCTACAAGGAATCAAGTACATCTGCACACAGCTTCTTAAAGCACTATTTTCAATAGCCCTGTGATTCTGCTTTAGCAAAAATGTCCACTTCACACAATTTTATTTGAAAAGTTAGCTGCATAACTACCCTGTCATTAATTTTACATTAATTTTAATCTTGGGGAACTAGGAAAGTTGACAAGGAAAGGACGTGTCCCAGTGGGTTAAGAAATCCTGAGCATTTTCACCCCTGTACTCGCTGTCTTGCGCCTCCTCCAGGCATACCCCTTTTCCTCTCCTTTACTTTTTAATAAGTCACTCTAGTTTTTAAAGATGGGATTTGAGTGTCTCTTCCCTGGGGACAGCTTTATGTATTTTATGGGTATATTTTTTTAGGCAAGTAAAGATCGTTTAGTAGAGATTTATTATGACAATCCAAAGAATTTCCTCCAAGTACCTCTGTGTCTTTTCTACCTAGGCGATCAATGATGGTAAGGTCTGTTGTTTCTGGGTCTCATTTTTATCCTGTGTGCCTACCTTTACAAGATTTGTTACCTAAGGCAGCGTGTGTTCACATGGTTTGAAAAATTCTCTTTTCGCCTTTAAATGAATTAAAAATCAGATGCTATTTATTACATCTATTTCTATATCTTCATGATAATGGCCATAACACATCTTGAGTTTTGATCCATGACAAAAAATAAGGTTCTATTGAAGAAATAATTCAATTTTAATAAATGGTTTATACATTAGTTCTAAAGCCTTTGTGTGTGTGTGTGTGTGTGTGTGTGTGTGTGTGTGTGTGTGTGTGTGTATGTTTGACACAGAGTCTCTCTCTGTAGCTCAGACTAGTTCTGATCTCACTGTGTAGCTAAGGATGGCCTTGAACTCATGCCTCAGCCTCCGGAGTGATGGAATTAGAGGCATATGTCACCACATACAGCTTATTTGATGCTGGGGAGTGGAGCAGAGAGGTCCTTAAGCTTGCTAGATAAGTGCACTAACCACTGAGCAAGGCTCCCTGCCCTTTAGAGCACACTTGGGAGGGTTTTGTACTGAAAGCTATCCATCTGCTTACCTCCTGCCACGTGTACTGGCCATTTTTCTCCTTTGAAATGTTACCTCCTTGATAATGATCAAAACTGTGCCCACGATACAGCAAAACATCTGGCTCATTCAAATAATTGAAAGAATAGAAAACACAGTTACCCGACTGAACAAATATATCACTCAGAATAATCAGTCCAACTGTTTCTCTGCATAGAGAAGATAAAAACAGCTGATTGTGTGATGATCCCAGTATGCAGGGCCTCCGCGTGACAATGCAAGACGAGTGCTGAGGCCTGAAGCTAGACCCAGTGGTCACTATTACCACAGCAGCAACTTGTTCTCCCTGAGTTCAGGAAGAATGCCCATTCACTAAACTATGCAGTGCAGACTACAAAAAAGGTAAATTTCCCATCTGCAGAGTGTGCATTTTTTCCTAAAAAGCAGGGAGGAGGAATAAGAGAAAGGACTTTCTTCATGGAAAATCCAGATGAGCTGAATTTGTAATAAAGTTGAGAGATGGAGTGCAACACATCAGTTATGTGAAATTTTCATCCAGATAAATAATCTTGACAGGACAAACCATGTGATAATAAGCTTTCTATCTTGAGAAGATCATGTGTTCTATAGACTTCGTTCAACACTTAGAGCAACAGGATCAAGAGTAGTCATACATTCCCAAAGAACTTGCTTCCATGTTTTAGGAACATTTAGAACTAAATCATGATTCTGTATCTCTATTTTTTTTCCCTTCTCCACAGATCAGAATACTACTGAGGCCAGTTTAGCAGTACATACTGAGCGTTGCTAACCTTGATTATGTTGTTATTGTTATAATTATTAACTATTAACTATTATTACTATTATTGTAGTTTGAGGGTCTTGCCAAGTTGCCCAAGCTGGCTTTGAACTCTTGATCCTCCTACCTCTACCTCGGAAGGACAGGGATTACAGGATTGTACAAATTCACCTAGCCACAGTAAGTTTTTGATCTACAGTGTCAATATTCTGTGTCTGTTGTATATAAAGGCAGGCAATAACTAGGTGTTAAATTGGCACAATTTTGAGTGTGTGGAAGTGAGTTGTGATTTTAGTCACAAATCACGTTTGTGTTAATTAGTTTTTCTTTTGTTTATTTTATTGCAACTCTGTTATTTCCAGCCAGGAGTGGATTGAGGGTCAGCTTTCTTTGATGTCATTTCTGTGTGGCTAAAAACCTGTGTCAAAAAAGGGGCAGAGGCAATGGGTGAAGAATCCTTACAAATACATAGTGAATATTATTTCTTCCACTGCTTAGACATTTTGACAGCCTTCAATTCTACAAATATCTTCGATAGGCATGTCACAGAAGACAGAAAAGTAGGAAGCTGTTTGTCATCAAAATTACTATTGAAATGACAGGATCTGTCTGAAGCAGTTTTCCCATAGGCCATTTGCAGTGTCCAGGAAAGTCCTCAGGAAAAAAGCTGCTCTGTTTCTGGTGAGGTCAGCGAGGAATCACATTATGCAGTCAGTTCTTGTATGGATGGCTCTACATCTGCAGATTCAAAGAACCACGGGGCTGATAACTAAAACTTCAAAAAATCAACTTTCTTCATAATGAGATTCTTAATTAGCTAGATAGATGGATTCTGGAGAACTTGTGGAGAGTCCCAGGTATTTGCATAGCCAGACTGTCGGGGCCTATCTTGGCCCGTTTCATGGCCACATCAGTTGTACTCTCTTTTAGCATCTGATTTAGCATCCTGTGATAAATCCTTTCAGGTATAACATTCTTAAGATAACGAAGTAACTTTTGAAGTGCTAAGAAGCAACCGCTCATTTTCTACCAGTCCTAGAGTTAAGAATATTTTTAGATAACATCTGAGTTCTATGGCAGAAAGTTTCCCTCTTCAGAGTGACCCGCCTACCTGTTACTTCCACCAGTGTCTTCAAATTGTTCTTTGATGTATGATTTTCTTCTGTTCTAAAACCGTAAATCCTGTATGTAACTCCTGCTCACGGTGGCATGTTATTTGGGAGATCCTAAGTACACATTCCTGAGTCTGGTCACTCACTTTTGGCTTTACAGTAAACCACCTCTTAAACTTTTTAAGATGAAAGTAACTTTTTTTTTTGCCTTGACAGGACAAAATAGCAACAAATTGTGTGTAAGTTGCATAGGTAAAGACATTCCGTCCTTTTGTTATTCCTTAAACAATGCAGTGCAATATCTATTCGTAGAGCATTTACATTATAGAAATCATAGGTGATTAAGAGTTGGTGTAAGGTATATAGATAGATGTGTGTAATGTGTATACAAATCTTATGCTCTTTTATATGAAGGACTAGAACATCTGCAAATCTTAGAATCCCCATAGGGTCCTAAAGCAACTGCTTGCAGGCACTGCACAGCTGTTTTCCCCCATTCCCGAGCCCTGCTGCAAGCAGCCATGATGGTGGCTCTTGTCCCTGATGGCACCTGCTGCTTTCAGAGTGACTTTCTTTTCCTAAAATTGAAGTTGTGTTTTCTGACTGCTGATCATTGTTTTCATTGCTGAGAGGCATTCACAGAGGCCAGACTTTCTTCTCATGCACATAGACTGCAGTAGATTCCTAGCTGAGAAGACACTGAACAGAAAGGAGCTTTTTTTCTTTTTCCTTTTCTTTGTTTTCTGTTTTTAGAGCTATAAACTTCAGGAAGTATTTAGCAAGTCATAGACTGGCCGAAAACACAATGGAATGTATATCCCAATCGATGTTCACAGGGAAGATGACATATTTTGGGGAAAACATAACTTTAGAAAAAGTCACCAAGGAAAAAATCAATAATCCTTGAAGACCGACAGATTAGATATTAAGTTAAAAAGAGAGAGTATTTACAATGTTTAGTTTATTTAAGAAAAACGAACATACATGGAAACAGCAAGTAAGGAGGCATGGAACAAATGTAGGAAAGAAAATTTGAAAGTAACGATTCATAAGTAAGCCAAGATATATGAAAATGACAAGCAGTGAATTTAAAACAACTGCCTTAATTATTTTAAGTGACCTAAGTGGAAACTGTAGGGAAAAAATTACCAAAACAATGTCTGAACACAATTAGAGTATCAATAGAGTTCTAACAAGGCCTAAGTTACAAAAGATAGGCAATTAATGCTGTAGGGTCTGTACGTTAAGACAAATAGGATGAAAATTCAGTAGGTGGGTCCAACGGAAGATTTAAGAAGAGAGCAGAAAAAAGCAGCAAATGCTTTAATACGACAGTTGAGATTATTCAGTCTAAAAAGAAAGGAGGGAAAACTGGAGGAAAACAATGGCTAGAGCCAGAGAAGCTGAGAGGGCACCACTAATCATGCTCGTGTTCACCTTAATCTTTACAGTATAAGGACACTGGTCCAGGGTTGGAGGAGGAGAAAAGAAAAGTCAACATTTGAAAAAATAATGGCTAAAATCCCCCAAACCTGATGAAAGCTATGGCCGTACACATTCAAGGAGCACAGCAAAGTCCAGACAAGTTAACTCTGTGAGAGATATCCAGTGAGACACATGAGAGCCACATTTTGAAGTCTTAATCCAAAAACTTCTGAAATCAGAGAAAAAGACACCCAACTGATCACATATATATGCGGTCTTCAATAATTTCAATAGCTAATATTAAGCTGGAAGGCAAAGCCATAGTGAGCTTCTAGTGAAAGCCGGGGAGCCACTAGGACACAATTAAATCTCAATAGGAAACGATGTGCTAAAAAATGATACCTACCCATCAAAGCTATCCGTTAGGTATGAATAAGAAACGAAGATACTATTAGCAGCAAACTGAAGCAGTCCTTCCATCTATGATAAAAGTACACTGCACTATCACTGAAATCCAACAAAAATAAAGAAAATCTCAAAGACTATTAGTAAAGATAACCTCATAGATAAACACAAGACAATTATCTTTTAATTAGGTTAGTGACTTCTATTTTTTCCACATAATGAAACAAAAAATATTTGAAGCAGTAGCTCTAAATCTATGTTAACTAGAACATAATGTCTGAAGGTGTAACTGATGACAACCAGATAATAGAGGAAGAATGTCAATATATAGAGACAGAAGGTTTTCATGATTTCAACTAAGATCACATTATTCAAATTGAATTTCATTGAGTTTAAGATGTTGTAATTTCCAAGGTAACCATAAAGAAAATTAATAAAATACAAAATAAAATAAAACCTCAAGAAATAAAAGAAGAAAATAAAACAAATACACTAAAAGTAAAGCCATAAAACAAAAAATAGCAATATAGGAATCTAAAAACAATAATTAACACAAGACCTACAAAAAGAAAATGGAGTAAATATGTTACTAAATTTACACTAAATGCAAATGGATTAAGTTCATTTCTTAAAAATAGGTAATATCAGAGTACAAAAACCTATCAAATACATCTATGACTCATTTTTAATACTTCTCATTTTCTTTAAATACAAGAATACAAAGCATTGAAAGCAGAAATATATGAAAAGGCTATTTCATTTGTATAGTAATAAAAGAAGACCTATGGAGTCTATACTCAGACAAATTAGACTTGAAATTGAAAAGATAGTTTGAGGTTAAAAGAAGAAAGCGTGAAGCATTACAAACATAAACTCACAGGCATGTGAAAACAGATCCTGAAAAATGCACATAGCAAAACTCATCAGAATGGGAATGGGAAATAGCAAATCAAAACTATAAGAAAACATTACCTCACAGTTTGGCTAACAACACCCGAAAACTGGACTATTTGTCTTGGGATCGGGACAAAGACAAGGAAACTCATTTATGCCACTTCCACTCAGGTGGAATATGTAGCCGGGACCAGGAAAGGAGAAGAAGCATCTGAGATGGAAAGGGAAAAGATGAAATTATTTAGAGTTGTAGACAGTAACTTTGGAATCCTTCAGAAAGATGTCAAATGTGAGTGAGTCCACCTAAGTTTTGGTTGTGATGAAGATGGTAAAGAGGCGGTTTTAAGCATACAGAGTTTATTGCAGTATTAAAATACTTTGAAATGACTTAACCAAGGAAGAGAAAGACTGGTAAGCTAAAAATTATAAAGAATGACATGAAAATCAATAAAGGTCTAAATAAATGGAAAGGTACCTTGTCTTTTGGTTTAGAAACTCTCATAAGAAGATATTTAGAAATGTAAATACATTTTTCTTTCTGGTTTGAGTTTTTAAGGAGTAAAGAGATTCCCTGCTGCTAAATCACATATGTTCATAATTACTGAGAATATTAGAGTGTAAATATTTAAATTATCTTGTAACTATCAGTGCAGATAAAACTAATTAACTTGTAATTCACAACATTAAGGCCAGCATACCAAGACAATCAATCAATCAATATGTATGTGGACACACAAAGGAAATAATTTGCACAGTAAACTGGAGTTCATCTCCTATGTAGAGTAAAAGTTTGAGGCAGCAAGCCAAACGCAGAGAAATGGTTAACAACATTTCAACAAAGGAGATAGTAGCAAAGTAAGAACCAAAGCTGCTGAAAAGGAAGATGCAGAATTTCCTCCTACTTTTTAATAAATCTGAATTCTGCCTTCTTTAAAGAATTAAAGAAGTTTCTAGTCCTGGCGGCTCAAGCCTGCAATTCCAACACTCTGGAAGCCTGAGGAAGATTGCAAATTTAAACTCAACCTGGACACCTTAGCTATTTAGCAAGACTCTGTTTCACAATCAATACCAAAAAATTATGTGAGGAAGTACCATTGTATGACAGACTGGGGATTTACCCCCAGCACTCTTTGCCTCCTCCCAGGTTAAAGATGTAGACTTAGTACACAGTAGGGGAGCAGGCTTTGGGTCCAGAAGGACTGCTGCAAAACTGGATCTCTGATTCTTTTTAGCGCTGTGTCCTAGGGAAAATGATGTAGGTAGTTCTCTGACCCTTAGCTTCCTCATAAACAGGAGTTCAATATTGTCCCAGCCCAATGGGTATTCTGCGAACACTAGATGGGATCTTGAAAGTGAAGTATTTACAATAGTATATGGGACACAGTGTCTCTTAAGCATTTATGCACATTTTAAAGTTACTGCAAAACTATGTAAAATACAATGCTATACTAAAAATAAGAGCTAAGAAATTTGCAGAAGGTATAAATGCGAATATGAGAGTATTAGTGACATTAACAATATGATATATATATATATATATATATATATATATATATATATATATATATGCTTTTCATCTGTATGTGAGTCAGATTCTAGAATTTTCAGAAAGAAACAAGAGAAGCATATCGATTACACAGTTCACATATTTAAATAGAAATCAACTTTTCAGTGGATGAATCACTGCTCTTGGTGGTGAATCAAGTGATTTTCTCCAAATGTACTTACCAGCAGGAATGCTTCTGTGCAACAGAAATGTCTTCAAGGACATCCTCGTCACAAGCACAATGTTCCCCTCCCGGGTCCTCCGTCGGTGACGCTCTCCTGGCGCTGGAGGAGAAGTCGGACCCCAGTTCTGTCTGACCTCCATGCTGAGCTAGTGTCTCCACAGGGTTGAAGAATACGTCATGGAAGACGGGGGAAGAAAGAAGGCAGGATGTGAAGACAACACTTCATTTGGAAAATTACAGAAAGGGAAAAGAGGTTAGGTAGGAAAGAGAGAGGGTGAAGCTTCTGCTAGTCAGAATGAGGACCCGGAAATGTGGGTTGCCCCCGTGGCTCTTTGTCTAGGGGTTCTTAGAGTGTGCTGAGTAGGGGCTGTCTTTATGTCAAGCAGTTTGGTTTCTAAAGCTGGTTGCTAGGTACTCTTCCCTTAAAGTCTTTCACCCTGTTGTCTTTAAAACTACTTAATGTTTGCTCATTCAGTAGTTCTAGACAGTGGTAGCTACAGACTTCTGGGAGTTACACCCTGCTGCCTTTTCTATAATCCTGCTTTCCAGTAGATTCTTCATTTCTGGGGGACGCTGTATTCGTAACTGCCTACATCCCTGCTGTCTCCTCTCACAGGAGCCTGCACCGCCAGTGGGCTTCCCGTCTCTGTCCGGATCTCACTTTTTACCTTACTTAGGGAAAGCAAAGGCTAATGCACTGCAATAAACTTGGAATGTTGGAATCACAGTAGAATTTTCAGGCAAAGGTATTCACTGTTTCATTAGAATTAACCATTCGTCATACATTGTAGATTTTTACCTGTGATTCATGCTACCCCGTGGCTTCGCATTCCTAGAGCTTTGGTTATATCTTCCTGATACACTGATAAGCACTTGTAGATACTACAAGGTTTTACGAAAAACAAGCTAAATAGGAATCTCCTGATTGTTTCCCTGAGGGTGCCGAAACAAGCAAATGAAATGCCTTGAAATGTAACCACCAATTCTTTCAATATAAACTAGGTAGAAAACTCTTTATTTGACTCTATTCCTTACGGCTGTCAAAACATTAGTGGAATAAGATTTCATACTTGTAGGTTTCAAATACCAAAATACTATTTTTTCATTCATTTATTCAACAAATATTTAATGAACATGTATTACATGTTAGATCCTTATAAAATTCAAAGTGATTTTTATAATATTTGTCTTTGAAGAAATTTCAACAATGCAGCTGCCCTCTTGGACAACTTTTTCTACACGTCTTTCGTAGTGAGTAGTGCGGAATTTCTTGATTATTCTTAAATTGCTGACAAAACATTTTAAAGATAATCACAATTTCCAGACTTTAAAACACTCTCAATTAATTACGAGATTCACTGGTTCGTGAAAATGAATAGAGGGAAATTTCTGGCCAGAGAGAAGCATCTCTTTATCAGACCTATCTAATTACAGGACTCTGAGGCCTGTTCCCAAAGGGCAGGACGGAAGTCGAAGGCTCCTACCACAGCTACAGTGCGTCACTGCACAGGTTTCTGTTTCTTTTTTTGGCCAGGACCCATCATTGCCCATGTGCCTCCTCATGTCCCTTTATCCTTTATCTCCATTCTTACCTGACCTTCACTTCCGTCTTCCTCACATCTGTCTCCTGCTGACTTTTCCCCATTGTTTTCTGCTCTATTTTACCTAGTCCCCTCACCTTCTCTCCTGACGGGCCCCTAGAGAGGATTATACTATTTTAGTTCATTTGTTACAATTCAATTTAAGATGTTTACTACACATGTTTATTTCTTCAACTTGATGTAAAAGCAGGATATCAAACCCTCAGGTAGGTTTCATTTGCTTATTTGTTTTGTTTTTATTTTTCCCTACAACCTAGAACCTCCTCTGGCTAAATGGAAATCCCCAACATGGGACATGAGAAGGCAGGGTGTGCTGTCCTGACGTTGGGCACTTCTTCCTGCCCCTCTGTGTGGCTTCCCCTTAGCACTGAAAAGTACTTCTAGTAATCTCTGAGAAACCGTCTGCAATCCCCCCAGCTCTAAAACTCTAGAGTCTGTTTTGTTTGCTTGTTTGTTTTTTCCCTTCTTTGGACTCCAAACCTGGGAAAAGAAACACATGATTTTTTTATTCCTGCCATCATTCTAGTTAAGAGTGCTTAGCTATGACTTAGGCTAGATCTGTCCAAAATATTGATTACTAGTTAAGTAACAACAGAGGTTCTGATCGACTGTTTTCTATCGTTAGTTCTCAAGTCGACATTAATGGGACAGAATATCTGTTTCTGAAAGTTCCCCTGAAAACTTATTTTTAGTCAATTTCATTTTTCCCCCAGGGGAGAGCGTGAACGCAGTCCCCCACTACTACAAATTATGCAGTCAAGTTTCCCACATCTGGGGAAATCGCAGGGGTCAGCACATTCGGAATACAATGGATAAACCTCATCCTCGGAAAACCGCCCTCATGATCATGGTATCTCCCCTGCCAGATAAGTACTTGTTAGTCAATTTCTGAAGCAAAGTCAAGAATTCTGAAATCTGCAATCATGACTGATTGCTCAAAGCTGCCTGCCTACAAAATTTGTACTTTTTTTTTAAAAGAAAGCATGCTGCAGCATTATTATTTTATAAAGTTGATGGTTAACTGAAGGCTAACACTGTATAATATTGTCTTCCTACAAACCTATTCTGCAGTGGTTCTGAGTGGACCTCTGCCTACCATAGATTCAGGCCAGGCTCTCCTCTGTGCTTCCCCCACTGCTGAACAGATATGAGGTAATGTTTGGTTCCCTTTTCAGTTATCTTAGGTTGCATTTTAAATCAACTCTATAAACTTTTTTGGGTTGGTCCTGTATATAACCAGTTTGTTATCCAGGTAACAATGCTTTGGTATCCTTGAATCTCATCTTGGAATAGAGTGCTCAGAATACCAGGTCTATGGAAATTCAGGACAAAAAATAATAATGATTTGTATACTTAGAAGCTAGAATGGACTTGGTGTATCAGATGAATACTCAAAAAGTGTTACAGAAAGGGTCTCAATTACTTACTGGCTGTTAGGACATTAATCATAGAACTACTGTATATCAGATATCATACCATATGAGAATTTAGGGTCACCAAAACTAGGAAAATAATGCTTCACTTGCTAAGCTTTATTCTCTCAGTAAATTCAAAGTTCTTTTCCTCTGGAGCTAATATTGGTCATTATATTGGTGTATCTCAGCGCTTCTGTTTTACTTACTCAACTTGCTGCATATTTGAAATATGTATGCGGCCATGTCCTGTTCACATACACACCATCACACTAAGTCCCCTGGCTATACCATTGCACTACTTCAAACCCCTTCACTGTCAAAAATAAAACAACCACAAAAGCCAGTAGATTGCTAGGAAAGGTCACATGTACAGGGAGTCTGGGGAATATAGTAAGGTTTTCGTTCTAAAAATATATTCATAAAAAATCACGCTTCCTCCATAGCACCATAGGGACTTAAGAGGGTATTTCTTACAGGCATACGGTGAATGGCTTAACCAAGTGTGCTTATATATTACTCATTGTTAGTCTTTAAGGTTGACATAATGTGTTTTTGAGATCAATACGAGAGGAAACAATAAGTATGTATGGAATAGAGAAGAAGTAGAGACAAGCTTTGCAATTCTAGACTCCAAAAATAACTGAACTCAGGAAGAAAAAATGTTGTGCAAAATGCTCAGGACAGGCTCTAGTGCATGCTGAACCTCTCACTAATTTTTGTATATATAATAAAGAGGTAAGTGGTATACACCCTGAAATGTAAGATATTTCCAGCAAATTCTTGGATGAAACCATTGTCTGTACGGCTTGCTGTTTGATTTTCACCAAATCATTTTTGACTGGTATCTGAGAATGTAGGAGACGTGTCTTACTGAGTTGGAATATGGCATGACTTTCCCTCCTACAGTGACATGATCATTTTTATTTTTCTAGTCAGATGTGTAAGTTACTTTCATAAATGATTTTGTTGAGAATTCTGTAAAATCACTTTGTTTTATGCTATTAAATTTACATATATTAATGGAGCTCCATACAACTATTGTTCACTCACTGATCCATCACCTCCATCCATAACTTTCCTTACTCACTCACCCACTCAGCAGAAATGCTTTGAAACCCAGAATCTGTGGAAAACTTTGGGTGGCAAAACATAGGGCAATGGAAAGGGTCTCCGCTGTCAGTCGTTACAGTTGGAAAGTGAAAAACCTACATTTACGAGTAAGTCAAATGATGTCTAAGGATTCTATAGAGCATGAACTATCCAGTAACTCCATGCCTGAGAAAAGGAAGGATGGGTCTTTTGTAGGGATATGGTAAGAAATCAGATCATGTGGAGGAGGATATTAACATTTATGCAAATCCGGAAAACAAGTTTTTTTTTGTTTTGTTTTGTTTTGTTTTTTTTGGGTTTATTTTTGAAACAAGGTCTCCCTCTGTAGTCTAAGCTGCCAAGCTGGTTCTGACTCACTATATGGCCCAGGCTGGACTCAAACTCGTGGCAATCCTTCTGCCTCAAGCCTCCCAGCTGCTGTCATTACAGGTACATAGCACCACACCCAGCTTATGTAGTGGTAGGGAATCAGACTCAGGCTGTTGTGCTTGCCAGACAACTGCTGTAACCGCTGTGCTGTTCCTCCAGCCCCAAATGAGGTGACTTTACAAGGTAAACAAGACAATCATATGTGTTTTGCGCACATATAATAAAGGAATCTTATAAACAACATCTTGGGTTTCTACGAGTTTTAGACCATACAGTTCTTAGTTTACTATTTCGGCCAGTTCACTGTTTCTAAATCAACAGGAAACCAACTTGGGCCCTATGGTCATTTGTAATCTCCGGAGATAATCTTTGTCATGAGAGCTGGAGTACATGCAGTTTTGCTTGTGAATGGTGGCCAGGAATACTCTGAGTTCCCTACAGTGCCCTAAATTCCCTGTCCTGTCTTTTGTCCCCAAGAAAAGAATTATATTAGTCAAAATATCAGCAGTGCTGAGGTCTGGCAATTGTGCTTTATAGCATAAAAGTAAGAGAAGAGATTAGGTGCAAAATGGAAGATGTGATGAGATATTAGGCAGATACGGCATCATGTCGGCCTTCTACATTATGCCGAGCAGTCTTAACATTATAGACAACCATTAAACACCAGTCTCAACAGGAAAGCAGCCTTGAGAGTGGAAGATCAGGCTGGAGGATCAGTTGTCAGTAAGCAAATTTTTCGCAGAGTCCAGATTTAAGTAGACTGTGTGATTTAAGTAAGATAATTTATGCAATTTGTATCTTAGTTTTTTTGTATGTCAAATTAAATGTTTGAAAAAGATAAGCTAATGTCTCATCAAGTATAAAACTTTTGAAATACTATGCTGATGAAAAAATAAAATTTGCTAAGAAATTATTCTACACTGAAGCAGTTGACATTATTTAACTACAATAGTTTAATTTATAGATTTTTGACCTTTTAATAGTATAAAATTTATTCTCATCCAGTAGAAAGTATGCTTCAAACTTGGAATATTTTCCTGGACAGCAGGAGCAAAGCAAAGCTACGTGACCACAAAGATAAACAGCAAGTGGTACATAGCCTACTCTGTTGCTAAGCTCAGTGGTTGTCATAATGTGTAATTCAGTATACTCAAAATTTAAAAATCGTTTTACTGGGAAGTAGCATCATTGTTAGTATAGAAACATTGAATCAATCTGTCACACACCACATACACACATATATACACACACACGCGCACACACACACATACACACACACACACACACACACACACACATTTCTCTTAACCTCCTTGATTTTAAAGACCCTGCTTATATAAAGAAACAGTTATAGCTGAGTTGATGAGGGTTAGTGAGCCCTTCCACGTTTTTCTTGTGATATGGTTTCTAAAACACTCATGAAATGAATTCTCAATTATCTTACTTGAAATCATAATAATAAACAAAATAACCTTGAGTAACTTTCTCTATTGATAAGACAATTGTCGAGCCTATGCCAGATCTGGAACAATTTTTGTTACATTCCTAAACCTTCATTATGTCTGATTAGAAAGAATTGTCCCATAAATTTGTAATGGGTCTTATCACACCTACAATGTCAGATGTTGTCCATGTGACCAAAGAGGTTTTCCTATCATGTCCTACTGGAAAGAATGTTATTTCTCAGATATTGTAAAAGTGCTTTCTGAGAATTGCATTTGAGCTTATTATCAAAAGGAAGAAACAGTAGACAAAATCCACTGTGTAACAAAGATAAGTGTGAGATCAGGACCCAGCAACAGCATCAGAGAATTCAGTGTCTTGCCTTGCTTTAAGAATGGAATTACAAACAGACATTGTCTGAAAACAGTGGCAAGAGACTAGGTCTCCTTGGGTTTCTCTAAAAGCCAAGGAATCACCTAGTTGCTGCATCTGTAGCTTAAGTGTAAAAACAGCCATCAAGTCCTAACACCGTGGGGTACAAGGAACAAACATGTCTAAGCA
This sequence comes from Ctenodactylus gundi, assembly GCA_004027205.1. Classification (NCBI taxonomy): domain Eukaryota; kingdom Metazoa; phylum Chordata; class Mammalia; order Rodentia; family Ctenodactylidae; genus Ctenodactylus; species Ctenodactylus gundi. The sequence goes on from PVKB01004017.1 coordinate 107,254, forward strand.
TTTCCATCACGGAGGAGGAATTAGGAGAACCAAGACATACCAGAAGACCTCAAGCACTCATTAACACCACATAGGCAAGATGCTGTGTGAAGTATGCCACTGGAAATATTTTTACATTAAAAGTATTTTAGATGGAAAAATTAGAGGGATGCTTTCTAAACCCCTCAGGTTGAAGGCCCCAAATCTCCATGTTTTCCAACTGAAGTTGCATGAAATTCATGTACCTTCGTTGTCACCTTCTGCAACCAACTTGAAATGTTGATTTTTATACCTGTCTTTGAAGGTGAAAGTGAAACCCTGAGCTTTGAGGAAACAGCAGAGGAGTTTCAATTAAATTCAAGATGAGTGAAGTTGACAGCTGTGGCCTGGAGGCAAGTTTGGAAATTCTTACAAACTCCATCTAATATATCCTTTGGTTAACCCCTAACCACATCCACTCAGGCAGGTTAGTGCAATGAGGTCATAAAGGGAAAAGGTACTGAAGGTAATGACGCCTGGTGACAGAAAAGCTGGGGAAAGTGCCAGCTGCCGAGGGCGAGGCGGAGTCTGCAGAGGCTGACTGAAGAGATTCAAGATCCAGCAGCAGTTAAACAGTGCTACAACCGGATGGCTCTGTCTTCCAGCTTTCATGGGGAAGATGACTGCCATAGGCTCTGTTGGAAATGGAGTGGAAATTGCTCTTGAGGCACTATTTCTCTGAAAAATGAATTTAAAACCTCAAAAAGGTGTATTGATATCACTTAGTAATAGTTTTATCTGATTTTTTTCTTTAAAAAAATCATGCTGGAAAGAAACCCCAGGATCTTGTGCATGCTGTTCAAGTGCCCTACCATGGTGGTACATCCTCAGCCCACGGGATTTTAGGACTTCATTATGCATACGGATTCTCTTCCTCCTAAGTGTGGAGACGAAATTCAACCAGAATAAAAACATAGTGCCCACTGCAAGGTTTAGAGACCAGTATACAGCATCTCAGGAACACATCAGCACTTCTTATGAACTGAAAAAGAATGTGAGTCCTGTCACAACTTCTCATAAGCACTTGTCTTTTTACTGATATTTCCATATACTTAAAGTCTTGAAATCATGAAATCCTGAAATCCAAAACAATTATTGTATGAAAGGACACAGTGACAGAGGAAATGAACAAGGAATAAGATAGTGTGGCTCCGTGAAGGACCTTATGGGGTGTGCCTCAAAATCAATGTTCTAGGCATATTGTATTATGTTTTTTCAAAGTGTTATTTTTGTTATTATTTTGGCTGTTACCGGTCCAGTTGTCTGAAAGGAACTCATGATCTCGCTATTTCTCTTAAGTGCATGTGAACTTATAATGACCTCAGGATGAAAAGCATATTATGATAAGAACACTGGATAGAGAAAGAATGCAGGCCTGGATCTTTTCATTCTCAGAGTACACAGGGAAGCAAAAATAAGATAAACATTTGTGAGCGACGCTTAATAAGAACAAACCTACATGCTCTGTGATAATTATTGGAGAAACGGACACTGCTGTGATGCTATCAAGGTAACCTATTGTGTAACAGAATGTGTGTTTAAACCAGGATAGGGATCATGATGCCTCACTTTTCAAGGGCAAGAAGCGCCAAGCTTGTCCTTGAACTTCTTTGAACTTTTTCTCTTGATGCAAACGAATCATATATTGCTTTTCAATTATCTGATTAACACCCGAAGAAACATGTCTGAGTGCTGAGTGTATGCTCATTGGCATTCACAACTTTTGTATCTCTTTACTTTTCTCATGACTTAAAGGCCATGTTATTTATAATGAAGCAATAAGATCTCAAGATAGATAGAAATAGAATTTGAGACCAGCACACCAAGTTATTTAAGTACCTTGATGCTTTATCTGTAATATAACAATATTTGTAAGTAGAATCAAGGGTTTAGATAGACAGTTAAGAGTATTTTATCAGGAACTTCAAAATATTTATTTTATTTTAGGATGCTGAAACGTCAAAGAAAGTTAGAAAATCAGTGATCTCAGACTCTTAATTTTAAATATGTGAGGAATGAAGTCCAAAATGAATAATGAATGAGTTTGTATTGTAGCGATTTAGTGGTCCCTTACAAGCCAAGCCGCTCTCCTGTGGCACTCAGGAAACTCTACATCTCTTATCTCCAATATCTGGAAACTAAGTATTTATTTATACCACATGGCAATATATGACAGGATTAAAATAGAGTCACAGTTCTCAAATATTCCCCCCGGGTCACCCCAGAAGCATGCCTTCCTTGGCCTCCATCATGCCAAACCTCTGCAGGCTGGGCTACAAGTCATAAATCCTGTCTGAAAACTTGCTGTATTCTCTAAGTAACATTAAAGTAACACAGGCAGGAGTTTAGGAAAGAAAAAAATGTAGAGTAAGTTATTTCAACTGAGACCCTCCAACCCAGGGGCATTTTTCAGTTTAGATGCTTTGTTTTTCAGTTTCTTCATACCAAGTAGTTACTACATTTCAGTTTCCTGTAGATAGGAGAGCAGCTACACTTCCCTCACATGTGGGTAGGCGTGGCTTTTTCCTTCAGGCCAATCATTGGGAGGTGTCTCTTACCTCCAGACCCCCTTTGTTCTAAGTCTATGTAAAGAGCCCTAGACTCTCCCTGATGGAGAAACTCCTCTGGGTTCCTTCTTGGCTTCAACTGCAGGCTCTTGTTTTAGCAGTAATATAGCTCACTTGTGTGGGTCTTTCTGATTCTCATGCATGTGGTTAAATTTCCTATGGAGAAAGAAAAGGTGGGTGGGGCTGGTTGGTGCCTCATACGGGGCCACTGGACCACCTTGTTTCTCTGGTTTGTCCCCGCCTTTGCTTCCTGTTCCTGACACGAACAGTTTTATCATTTTGAGATATATCTTTTCATATATATCTATTTTTATATATAGTATATATAAATATGTACCATATATTTATATCTAAATATAGATATAGATACTTATATATTTCTATCAACTTAAAAGTGTACATATTTATGTCATACAGTATATTTCTAAAGTATACAGTGTGACATGATCAATTTATGACAAATGACACATCAATCATCACAAATACTTTTTGTTTCTTTGTATTGGGAATATTTGAATTCTTAGATATTTTGAAATATTCAATTAATGAGAGTCATGCATCATTGTTGTACTGGGCTATAGAATCTTAGAGGTTATTCCTCCCAACCACATCCTGTAAACAGGAGTCCCCTCTCCCCATCTGTCCCCTCCCCTGCCCCTTTCTAGGCTCTGGTAATCACTGTTCTAGCCTCTACAGCTCCGAGATCAATCCAGCTTCCACATGAAAGTGAGAATGCTATATTTGTACTTCTACTCCTGACATCTCATTTCTTCCCCTGTATTGCAAATGTCAAAATCTCATTCTTTATAATGACTGAGTAGCATTCCATTGCATGCATTCACCACAATGTTGAGTGCGTTCACTTGTCAGGGCACACTTCCCGGGAGTCCACACGTGGCTCGTGCCTGGTGTGGGATTGCTGGGCCACAGAGACGGTAGTTCTTTTTCTATTCTGGGGGAGAATATCTGCACGGTTTTCCATAATTATTCATTGCTTTACATTCCCTCTGGTGGAATTTGAATTTCTCCTTCTAAGTAGTCTCACATGGAATTCATTTATTTTCCCCTTTTTGGTATTAACTAATAAGACAAGATGAAAATTTCTGTTTTCTGAATTTTTATGGGAAAATTTCAATTTGTAATATACTTTCTAGTTTATAAGATACTTTAACTTGATCTATTATGGTATAGTAATTATGCTCTATTTTAAGGCTAGGAATAAAAATCTCCTTTACAAATAAATAAAGGCAGCCCCCCAGAGAAATTAAGAGAGCACCCTAGTATTCAACAAATTGCAAGGAACAAAGTATGACTTGCAACCTGGCTCCAAAATACTCTGCCCAATATCTAAGAAAGCTTGCTAACTTGGTGAAATTCTTCCAGTGTAATTCTTAAATTCATCTTATTTTCACTGAAGAAGAAATAGTACCTGAATTCTCTCAGTATTTTTTGTTTTTCTATATAAAAAGTTCATGCAATATTAAAAAGTTTGCAGTCATTCATTGTTCATTTGGGGTAAAGTGAGCATTGTAAGGAGTAGTTCATCAAAAATCCTTTGACTTGGCTGCTTCTATCACTTTTACTATTAAAGAATGAGAAGTTGAGTCTAAGAGGTCAAGTGGGTATCTGCAGCCACTTGAAGAGAGCTCCCAATATTTGTACTGTGGGTGTCACTGACTGTAGTCCTGGCCTGGGACAGCCTGTGAGCTGCTACCAGTAAGAAATGAAAACATACACACACATACTCGAACACCCTGTGTGTGTGTGCACAAGTGTGTGTGTGTTGCACTAATTTACCTTGCATCAGATTTTGCAAGACTGCATAAGGCCAAAGCACACTTAGGTGACTTTATATAGGTCAGTGCCACCCTGCAGGTGTGGCCACGTCTTCATCCCAGGTCACATCACTATGTCCCAGAAAGCCCTTCACACCATCAGTTTGTGCATAGTCTATAGAAGTTTAATCTTTTCTGTCAATGATATACGATATTAGAAAATGGAAACTAAGGCAAAACAAGGAGAAGTAATACAGTCTGTGGAAAGTAAATGAAGCATGAGTGTCCTTAGCAACTGGGAGTACATTACTGCGTTTCTGCTTATTATGGGATGCAAGCTGGCCTGCTGAGGGGTTTGTATTTAAGAAGTCTTTCCTGTGACCCGAAAGCTCATATGCACAGAGTAACTAGCTCTGCCCAAGAGGCGGTGCCCCACCCACGTTCCTGGGATCTACGTCACAGAAAGATGCATATTCTACTACAAGAAGGATGGGATTATTAATTTAACAAAATTCTACCTGTTCTCCTGACCTGACAATCAAAACATATTGTGTGACATGTCATAAAGGATGGAAGGCTTGAAATTAGAACTTTCCTAAAGACTAGTTTTATTCACAGTTGCTGTAATATAAATGTTTTACAGGGTGGAATTAAGGAAATGTTCACAAACGTTAGTGAAGTGATTAAGCTGAAATTTCTATATGCGCTAATTTCTTAACTTGAATAAGATTATTATGTGTCAAAACTATACACTAACAAAAAGAATGATCTTAGAAATAAAATACATAAACACAATTTAGAACCTAAAATTTTTGTAGAGGACTTTGGTGTTCTGCCTGATTTACTAGGCTCAGGAGACCTGACACTTTCCACTTGTAACTCAGTGTCCCTTTCCTGATAAGCAGGAATTATATATCACTCCACACACACCACAGAGACAATTAGGACCAATGCTGAAGAGAAGAGCCAGTACCTTCATTTCTGAACTGCATTTCTGATTGAAGTGTGAATAATCTCACATTCTCCTCACACTGTGAGTTAACCCAGAGGGCTTTCCCTGGACACAGGTCTGGTGCTGTTTCCCTGGACTGAGTGGCATTAGGATTTCTCTTTCCTCTATCTTCTCTTATAAGGTCTCTTAGTCTTCTGCAGGGAAAAGTTTAACAAGACAAGGTGATAATGACCCTCTCTCTCTATAACATGTGGGTGGTCACTCCACCTATGTCCTCTCCTCCAGTGCTCCAGGGCTGCCTAAGACAGCAGTGCCCAGAGCAATGCAGTCCAGTGTGCTGGCTGCTTGCAGCACACAGATGGCAGTAGAGGTCCAAGCTGAAACCTGTGGCCTTTGCTACTCAGTTTTCAACAGCCCGGCTGCTACAACCCCAAAGCCAGCCAGAAGGGAGGGAGAAGGGCTTAGGGACAACCTGATCTGAAGGAGCAAGCCATGCTAGCTAAAGATGGAAGCCATCTAGCTCCTGCCTAGGGGCGGGGGGTGTCCCGAGGCACCACTGTCAGGTGCAGTGGGAGCCACGGAGGCAGCCTGAAACAATTCCAATTCTGCTGCTTCAGCAAATACTTGTTTTCCTTTCTCTCTATTGCTACTTGCCTCAATTTCTATATACAAATAATTTGTAACTCTTGCATTTACCTATTTCATAGTTTTTTAAGGAGTCTGCCTAATAACAATAAAGAGAGACAGAAGGGAGAGAGGAAGGGAAAAAGGGAGGGAGGGAAGGCAGCAAGCATCGCTCTTTAGTCAAGTGTGTTGTCATAATGCAAGCCAGCAGGGCGATTTTCATAAAATATAATTTTAGAGGAACGTTAACTAAGTCTTGGAAATGTAACGCCATATAAACTAAAGGTCAAATATCTTTATAAAGAGTGAGACGTACATGAGATTCACAACAGTCACACCTCCAGCCTCCTCCTTCCCCACAGGTGTGGAAACCTCCTGCTCGACTAACACACACACCAAAGGATGAGGGAACCCGGTGCCTTTTGTAGACAATCTTTGACATTATGAAGCTTTTTCTTAAGTTGGCAGTTTTAACTACACCTAATTTGTAAAACACCTTTATCGATTGAGAACTCAAGATCAATACTTTATTTACCCATATATTAATAAAGGTCTATAGATTGAGTTAGAGAAGTTAATTATGTTTTTATTAGATGTAAAGGTGGGACAGATCAGACACATGTGTATGCAGTTAGACTATGAAGCCTGTTCTCAGAAGTTTCATAATGGGACTGAAACAGTATTTTCTATTTGAGGAAAGAAGCAGTACATTCTCAAGAATCTGTGAAAAGCAGCAGATGTGGAGCTTTGAAAATACAGAGAATTTCAGCAATCAGAAACAAAGTGGGTGTAGAAACGGAACAGGAACTGGCCACCTGGAAAACCCAGAGGGCTCCCAGAGACGGTTGAGAGACCTCAAGGCCAGGAATCAGGAATGGCCTGCGGCAACTGCATAGGCTGAGTAAAGGTGGTATCGTGGAAGAAGATTGGGAAAGTCGGCTAGCCATGAGATCTTTTAATTCAAAATAAGACAATTTTACTTGCTTGCTTCGGCAATGGTGGACAGAAGAGGTGGCCTCTATGCCTTATGCAAAGCCCTCATGGGGCCCATTCAGAACTAGCAGCTTTTTGGGTGACTTTGTAAATGAGTCACACTCAGATGAAGAGGTTGCCTCCGAGTCTCATTTTTTTCATTGTACGAGGAGCCAGATGTGAGATTTGGAAACAGAAGTCTTGAAAAGCAGATGGCATCAACTAGGCCAAGACAGTACTACGCTCAGCAACAGTAGAACATGTATGTATCCTGAGCACCCATGGAACATCCTTCAGCACAGAACCTATGTGAAGCCAAGAGGCAAGAACTTTAAATACTTCTCAGACCATAATGAAACAACATGGAAATCAATAACACTCACACCAAAAGAGTTTTATAAGCCAACTAAGAAAACACATTCTTAAGGTTCTTCTAAGAAAACATTTTTCCGAGAAAAAAATATAAACATGTTGAAAATATCAGTGACTTAAATTTCTTAATATTTGTCTTTGCTACTCCAAAACCATTTTTTAATCTCAAATTATTATGCCTCTCCCTCATTTTGCAGCTGTTGCTGCAGCTTCCATGCGATCAGCTTAATGTCCATGTTGTACTCTGACGTGATCTTTTTACGTGGATTAATAAAAGTTTTCTTTAAAAAGTATTTCAAAATTCTAGATGATTAGCAACCAATATTTCTAAGACTACAGTGAAAGATCAATCATAGTAGGAGTTAGGAAAGTTTCTTTTCTCCTTCAATTCCCCCCAATTTTTTCATCCATATATCAACAGTCAAAGGAAGATGACTTTGACCCATCTATGTGCTTTTAAAATGCTCCCCCAAGACTGTATGTCTCAAGAGACATGTGCTCTTGATACTAATAGAAGTGACCTGAACAGCAGTAGAAAAGTTCAATGGTGATATACATATAGTAATTTCTATCATCTTCAAAATGGAGATGCACTATTTACAAAACATTTCTGAAATTTCCAAAATGTGTTGGGGTCTCTAAGCTCCCAAGCGGTGGAGAGCTTGCCTGGCATTCACAGGATTCTGGGCTAAATCCTTGGGGTAGGGGAACATTATGAGACAGGGAAAACCTTTTTCTCTCTTCCTTCTAAAATTTGGATAAAAGCCCTACTTTCTTATATATTTAAAGTTCACACCAAAAATGTTTCAAATTCCATTTAATTAGTTGCATGGAAATAATATTCAACGCTATAAAATCTGGCATTTTAAATAAAACTGTTATGTCGCTTTTTAAAATGCATCCAATAGAGGCTCTAAATACCATAATGACTTGCTATCCCTTCTCATCCTCTAAAAAATATGTGTGAATAAGTGCTCCTTTCACTGTCAGAAACCTCATAAATCTCTGTCTCTTTGAGTCTGTATTTCCGTTCTATTCTCTGCATAGAGTTTTAGCCTAACACAATGTGTCACGGCTAAAACTCTTTTTCTTAGACATAAGAAATGAGTTCTCTCATCTCCTCGGGAGCCTAAAACACCTCCTGAAAAGCAGGGTGGCTCCGGCCAGTTCATCCCGGGGGCTGTGCCTGCTGCTTCTCACAGGTCTGGTGAGACGACTCATACCAGTGAGGCACAGGGCAGCCTTTTGCTTACAGACAGGCTCCAAGGAGCAGTGGAAGCCTGTACCGTTGGTGACAAGGTGCCCCTCAGGGTCGCGAAGCTGCTGAGGCAGATAAAGTCTATCTGTTCCTTCCCCGCTTATAACGCAGCTGAGAGACTCCAGAAAGCAGCGCGCTCACCTCGCGTTGGAAAAGCTGGGGTCCATCACTGCAGGACCCAGGGGAGCAGGAGCAGAGGCAGGCCTGTGCTCGCCTGTTCTCTGCATTCCAAGCGTGTTTTGCAGCTCTTCTTGAGAACCGTAAGCAACTAAGGGAAGAGACCTGGGTAGTCCAAGACCACCTAGACCCAGAATACCAAACAGTGTCTGACGTATCAGGGGCAGAGATACTGTTGGGAGCCTTTCTCAGGCCCAAAAAGGTGAATCACAGTGAAGATTCTGGATTTCTGGGCAAAACCCTCTGTCCTCTGCAGACAAGTACCTTCTTTTTGATAAAAACCTTTATTAGGCTTACTCCCAGGCTTCAGTAGTTTGTAGCCATGGGTCTCCAAGTTACTAGGCAACCTAGCTGCCTGTCCTGAGTAGGGTGCTATCTGACCTAAAAAATAGGCCTTAAAAATAGACATGCCCTCAGGCACTGCGTCAGCTTTCCAGCAGGTATGGAGGTGTCCATTAAGTTATGTGTAAGTGGCAGAGGCTCCTGTGGCCTCAACTTCCCTGCACTGTCTTCTCTCTCTCCTCCTGGCCTCATGTGGAGTTGCCCACCACCAGTGGGAGAGAAAATATGGGTAGGTTTATAGATCATTCTGCTTGATAGTCAGGTAACACTTGAAAGTGGAATCGTGTTCGGGGACATCCCTGCGGGGAAGATGTGGTGGGGAATCACTCGTGGTTACAACTCTGAGTAATGCGCACAGCTTTCTTTTCTTTTTTATATTTCTTCTCTAAGGAGAAATGGCCAACATTATGAGCCTGGTGATGGGAAGAGGGAGTCAGAAAAAGCAAAGCAATTTCAAGCTGTAGAATGCCTGGGTCAGTTGGCCAAAGAAGCACAGGATCGGGATATTGAAAGCAAAATTGCAGGGACACTTGAGAGATGTGCCGAAATGAAATACAGGAATCCCGAGGGATCTGGGGGGAGTTATGGTAGTGGGTAGTGTTTGCACTGAGCACGATTCTTAGTGCATTATGTGCTTCAGTGGGCCATGTTCCATAAGATAATCTACAAAAAAGTACAAATTTAACTCAATGATTTAGCAAAGTATTACTGTCACATACTGAGTTTTCACATATGTGTAGAATTTTTCCCTGTGCCAAATGCCATACCATTTTAACGGCCTTTGGTTTAAAATATCTGTTCATTCTCTAAATTCTCAGTTCTCAGCCTCTACTTTTTTATACTAATGCAAAGATCAACTTTTTAATTTTCATGGGCAAATGCTTTCAAGATTTCTATGGAAATGGCATTGGATTTATGGCTTACCTGGCATCTTTACAACATTCAGCCTTCCTACAGGTATATTTTGCAGATCACTTCATTAATTCAGGTCTTTGTCATTACCTTCTGTTAATTGCATTGTCTCTTCTAAGAATAAATTGTTTATTTTATTGGGTTGGTTTCTAAGCACTTCATAATTAATATTTGGTTGCTCTTTTCGATAGCACATATTTTTGTAAATAGATTTCTTTTTCTATACTCTTGGATAAAATGTTCATTTTTTTGTATGTTGGTTTTATAGAGCACACTGTGAAACTCCTTGATTAATATTAATAGTGTTTAGGTCCTATCACATTGTTAATGTGAATAATTATCTGTTCTCCGATCTGTGCCTAAAGAAGAGTAGCTTCTTCCTTTCTATCTTTAGGTCTTCATTCCATGTCTTATTTTCTTAAAACCTAAAGTTCAACATAATCCTGCTGAGATGATAGACATCATTTCTTTTCAAATTTAGTGAGATCTCTCCCAAAAGTTCTTAAGTTGGGAGCTGTGTGCTATGGATTCTTAATAAGTACATTATTCTAAAGTTTTGCTATTCTAAAGTTTCAAATTGAATTTAGAATTTCAATTCTATATCCACATCTTTGAAGACAAACGTCACTGTGAACAAATGTTAACTATTGAATTATTGAGTATTGAAGTATGTATATGCATCTATAGATATAATTGCATAACTCTTCCCAAGAAATATGTTAGTATAGACTATTAATATGTTTTTTTAAAGTTCAACCACTGTTTTTTTGTTTTTGATAAGTTTTCTCTGATGTCTTAATTAGTTAACATGCATACATATTAATGTGTTATGATTTAAATCAGAAAGCATACAACTGTTCTGAATTTATGAGTGTTCTCTTACAGTTAGATTTATATTGAAGAATAAACAGCAACAAGAAAATTACCCACACTCATACTATGTCTATGTTATTCGATTTTCACAGAAGGAACTACTCATGCTCACGCCATTCCAAAACAAAACTGAAGCCCATAATCAAATTTTGTTTTCCATTCTATTCATGGTACTCTAGAAAGGAATCATTATGTTGATTTATCATTTTTAAATTATACTTAAAAAATAAAAAAGTATGTATTAATTGGGTACCATGCAAGGTTTTAATGTATGTATACATTTCTAATACTTGATATTTAAATTTAGGAACATTTGTATGTATATATATATATATATATATGTAAGATTATCCTGCTCCCTGTATACCATATTTCTAGCAAATAGCTTGGTTTAGAAATAAGAATCTCCTTTTGTGCAGAGGTTAGAAATGTGTCTCTTAGTCCAGGTTAAAAATATCTATTGTTTCAAACATCTTAATATTGAATATGAAAATATTTCAAAATCTTTCTTCTAGCTTTTCACAATGTACAGCAGGCATAGCCTGTAGTTATCCTACTGTACCACAGCATGTGACAGCTCCTCGCTTCTCTCTCCATGTGAAGTAACTCAGTAGCTTTCCAGCTGCCATTGCCAACAGCTCCCTGTCCCATTTCTTTCCCCGTTTGCTACTTTCAATTTCTCTCATATCAACTATTTTTTCTTCATATGTGTGAGATAATGCAGCTTTTGTCTTTCTACACCTTGCTTATTTCATTTAACACAGTAATCTCTACTTTTACACTTATTGACATAAATGATAAGATTTTATTTCTTTTTATGGCTGAATAGTACTCAATTATGTATATGTACTAGTGCATGTTGATGTAGACCATCCTGAATTAGTGTTCCTGCTTGATAGCTGGAGAACCTTAACATATGTTTTATCTCAAACCTGGTTTCCACAATTCATCCTTATATTTCATTCCTGCACTTTGGAATGAGATATAATTAATTTATTTTTATGTTTGTATGAATCTGTGTTGAATGAATATATGGCAATTTATAGAATTTAACCAACTACAAAAATCCATTTGTGCTACAAACAGTTTTGGAGCTTTAATGATCATAGAAATATTATTGCCTTATTCTTATGCATTTTTATTAATGTAAAATTTCTCCGGTGAAATCCTTAGATCTTAAATATATTCCTCAAATAATCTTGAGAAATTTGTGCCTCATCGAATCAGCATCCTACTCTAGATAAAGAATTTTTTCTTCATTCCTGAAAGTTCCATTTTGTACATCTTGTATAAATCTCCTTCCTTGTAGAGGGCTTCTTCCTCGATATCTATCAGCACAGAACAGCCTCATCTTTATTGGTGCCTCGTGTGGATGAAGCCCTGGCCCCTTGTCTCTTCTATTCAACAGGGTGCTTGTGAAGTTCAGCCATGTTACATACGCAGTTATTAAATTTTCATTGTTAAGTAGCATTGGACTGTATGAACACACCCCAATTAAACCATTTGTTTTATTCTGCATAGACATATAGGTTGTTTCATTTTGTGATCATTATAAATAAGCCACCATCTAAACTTTGTGCATGCGATTTGGCATAAGAATGCTTTCATTACCGTTGAGATATTTTTAAAGACTGTGTTGAACTATGATTATATAGTATCCTTAAAATATGAAAGCACAGACAGTTTCTATTTGTTAACTTCTTTTTAAATTAACCAATTAACTATTTAATACTTTTACTTGTTTATGTTATTCACTTATTTATTTTTGTGGTACTGAGGTCTGAGCCCAGAGCCTTGATGTGTAGCCGCATCTTCAGCACATTTTTTTTTTTATGTTTTTATTTTGAGACAATTTCTGACTATGTCACTGAGTTATTCAGACTGGGCTCCAGCTTGCAGTCTTCCTGTGTCAAATTCGCTGGATTGCTAGGATTACAGCCTTGCACCACCACGCCCAGTAGTATTTATACCTTCTTGCTTTTCATCAATAGTTCTCAGAATTTCAAGCTATTTCCCATATGGCCTTTACTTGCTAGACCCAGTATTTTGAATTTTAGTCTAATTTATGAGACTATAAACTTCTGTGATATTAGTTTGAATTTCCTTGAAAACTAGTAATTCTTGTCTTTTTTATTCCCTTGCCATTTTTATTTCTTATTTTGTGAAATGTCTTCTTCCATTTCCCGACGTTTAAGTATTTTTTTCTATCTTGTTCGTTTGTAAGTTTTGATGTAAGTCCTCTTCCAGATGTATGCATTGCAAATATTTTACAATCTTGAATAGATGTTAAATTTTTTCATAATGTTTAATCTAAAATTTATTTATTAATATTTAAAATATAAAATTTATTTTTAACTTTTAAATGTTATTTTTTAATATTTAAAATTTATTATTTTAATAGGATCTTTTCTATTGCTTCTAATAAATATTCTCTTATTTCAAATAGCATAGCCATTCATCCATGTTTTATGATAGGAGTTCTATAATCTTACTTTTTACATTTAGACTTATAATCCATTTCAAGTTGCACATTGTGCAATCAACAAGTTAAGGTTCATTATTTCTCATACATACATGAATTCGGTTGGTCAATATCTTACATAGGCAGGCTTTCTTCTTTGGCTCACCTTGGCACACTTTTGGAAGTAAATTGGTATTACAAGAACAGGAAGAAAAAAATGAATCCGAGGATGGTTTAATATCAGAAATCTGACAGTGCCGTTTATTGTGCTAATGGACCAAGTTCTGTATAAAGAAACGCAAGAAACAAGTTATTATATGCTAACGTCTGTTTTTGCTCTTAAAAGAATAGAATTAAACTGACTTGTCAAGAAATTATTTTCAAATCGTAAGTAAAGTATCTTACTAATAGAGGAATTTTGGATAGCTTGCATGTTTGTAAATACACATATCAAATAGCATGGCATAATTTATTATTGTGGTCAATAAAATAATGCAATTACTTTTGATTGTAACTACAGGGATTCAGAAATACAAAAATTAACATCATTAAATAGTTATTTTAATAAGAAAATTAATAGGTGTCACACAGCTAATAGGAGTTGTAAGTTAGAGGTACAGCCATAAATATTCTTCTTTCTTTCTTCCAAGAACTATGCTTCATCTTATCTAGAAGCTGAAGGTCAAACAATGAGATCACAACACATAGTAGTACACACTAAAACACACAGATACAAGTTGCTAAGGGAGAAAAAAAAATATTGATCATTTAATCCAAACAGTGATATGTCTATCCCGAATGCTTTTCCTGAAGACATTGACACGTTAGCTGAATTGTGCAGGATTGCTAAGAGTCAGCCAATGAAAAGCCATTATTGCATTTTAAGCAGTGTGTATTCATTTTCCAAGCCACAAAGGTGAATAAGCTCACGCTATTTTCAGCAGAATGCTGGAAAAAAGTAAAGCTCTCAACAGTCTAAAGAACAAGCCAGACAGTTCCACAGAGACCACCTCACTGTGGGTTGTGTGCCACCTAAAAATACTTACCTGTGGAAACACACGATTTTGCAAACTAGCATTAAAGTCCGATCTTCAAGCTCTATAAGCTGAACTTTAACTCCTAAGAGTTGGCTCTTTTTCCCTAAAATTATGTACTTCTGAATTTTTTTCCAGAATTTTTGTCAATTGTCAGAGGGGGGTGAGGCAGTGTGGACTTTTCGAGATAAAAAGTCAGTTGCACAGCTAAACGCACTGCAAATGTCCCACTCGGATGCTTGGTAGAGAGAAAGCATCCCTGCAGGAAGCTTTGCTGAGGATGCTGATTCGATATATTTAAATACGGAGTGGGAAACCGTGGGAACAAACTGATTCGAATTAGGTACCAGGCAACTCTTGACTAGAGGACTCGCCTTCAAGCAACTTAGCCTGTGGAGCGAGTCTCCCTGGCTGTAAACCCGACTGCTCCCACTCCCAGCTCCCAGCCCCAGTGGGCTCCGGTTTGGTATTCTGGCTTTGTTGCACATTTCCTACCGGGAGTGCTAAATTGCTGGGAGTTTCCTTCATGCCTGCGTTTCAGTATTAACCTTTAGGCTATCAAATTGCCTAAATTAAAGACCATAAAATACGCTTAGGTTATCAAATTGCCTAAATTATGCACCATGAAATATAAATAAACAATCAGACTTTAGATGTGATCGCGCCCTTTGTGAGGCGTGGAGAGGGGACCAGATTGAGCAGGCTGCGTAAACTGCCGAGGAGCACTGCACTGAAAACCTCCCTTGGACAGGACTCAGGGCAGAATGGGAGCTACGGGCTTCCGGCCGCTCACTGCAGCCTCTAAACCCCGGGGAGGAGGGAAGATGCTCTTTGTTACCAACTGACCTGATGGGCAGAGTGGGGACTCCAACTGCTGCTGAACTGCACTAAGGGGTCTTCTCATTTTACTTGTTTGTTTGCTTGTTTCCACGTGGTTTTTTTTTCATTTATTTATCTGTTTTGTATTTGGGATTGAACCCAGGGCCTTCACACTAAGCTGGATCTCCCTTGACTTTCTTAATTTTTAGATAGGTTCACAGCGAGTTGCCAAGTTGCCCAGGCTGGGATCAAAGTTACGATCCTGTGGCATCAGCCACCCGCCGTGCTAACATTCCAGGGTGGGCTACCATGCCAGAGTCTGACTCACTGTTCTTTCACTTTGAAAGACCTTGTTGTAGACTGATTGAAGCCTACGCACCCTCACCCACCCCTCCTGAGGAAATGGGTGTTGAGCCAATTACTTCTGGTAAGAGAGGGTGCCTTTAGAGGGAATGGAGGTTAGATGAGGTTACAGGGCGGAACCGTACTCTGGTAAAACTGGTGCTCTAATAAGAAGTGAAAGACACCAGAGAGCTCTCTCTTCCTCAGCACTGCAGAGGAAAGGCCACGTGAGCTAACCGTGAGAAGGTGTGATCTGCAGGCCGGGAAGATGGATCTTACCAGAAAGCAATCTTGAGGAGTCTGCAGCTGTAGGCCTATAATCCCAGCACAGTAGGCTAAGTAGGGAGGATTGGGAGTTCCAGCCTAGCCTCAGTAACTTAATGACTTAGGGAACCATTGTCTCAAAAATCAAATGCAAATATTGGTCTGGAGTTATAGCTCAAAGCAAATGCCCTGGTTTGGATTCCTATCATAGCAAAAAAGAAGGAAGAAAAGTAAAAAGAAAAGAAGAATGGAAAAGGAAGGAAAGAGAAAAAAAAAAAAACAAGCAAGTGAACCAGCAAGGCAGCTTGATCACAGTTTGCCCTGGGGTCACCACGGTTTTTGTAGCAGCACAGCAGGAAAAATGTGGTGGGTTTCACATTAGAGACAGAGAAGATTTAAAGGGAATGTGTAGGAATGCCCCTACAAGTCAGACTACCATCTACCATGGAGACAGGGGGCACAGAGGGAACACACAGGGTTCCTTGGTTATCAGAGCAGTCGTCTTCTTCATCTTCTATAGGTCCCAATAATTCCCAAACCCCAAAATCCACCCTCCCGCATCTTCTCTGTTCTTGAAAGTGGGCTGGACCTAGTCTCACCATGAGTGACTAAAAGGAGTCACGGACAATGAGACACCGCTCCCTTAAGTTCTATATGTTTAGCAAATAAAATTTTGCAATGTCTATTTAAATTTTAATTTCAGATGACACTTTCTGATGTATCGACATGGAATATTTGGAAGACTCATACCAAAACTTTTTCTACTGAAAATGAACAGGCTTCAGCATTTTATCTGACAACTCTGCATCACCTTTGAACCAACAGAAAGTGAAGAGACCATGGGATGTCACTTTCAAAATGTGTTACAGAAAGAAGACGGCTTTCATCTTGGACCAAGTTTCTTTGTTCACTCGTCTGCACTGAAGAAGCTGTGTTCACGACCATGGCTCTGACTTCCCTATGGAGAGGACATTGTGGTATGATCAGAGTGAGGCCTTGGTCAACAGATATCAAGAAACTGAGATACTGCAACAATTCCATGCAATTTGATCCCCCTGCTGAAGCCTTCAGGTGGCTGTACCTCTGGGTAACACTTCTATTACAGCCTCCCAGAACATAGAACTTACTGGAGCCCTGCTTGTATTCCTGTTCCAAGAAGCTATGAACTAATGCTAACTTTTTAACACTTCTAAACTTTGAGCTATGCCTTTTGCAGCACTGGGCAACTAGTCCAACCACTGAGCCTTTGCTAGCCAGGCAGCTGATGGAATCTTCTTGGGAAGGCCACTTGGGAGGCTGAGGAGGTCACTCACTTGTCATTGCACCTTGAACATGGCATCCATTTGCTGCAGAACCACTACCAGCTCCAGACCATGATCCTTTTCTCTTAATTCTAAAATTGAGTATGATTCACTATGAACCCTGATAGCCATCTCATACAAGTAACTGTACCCAAGGGCAGCCTTGGACCTGCCCCTCAAGTATTTAAAACAATTTCACGATTGCGATTAGACCTCACTGCCCTGCACTTTCACATTTTTTTCCTTAGTTCTTCTATGTGTTTGGCTGAGCACTGTGAGAGGAATGCAGCAAGTAGTGCTAAAGAGTTGATAAATGGGAAGCCTCAGTGCACCCCTAAGTAAAACCATTCTGACCCAATTCTCTGGATTCTGTGGAGCAGAAGGATATAGCCTGATGGCATGTTCTCTCTGGCTAAAATAGAACTGTATTAATTGGAGAAGAGGCAGAGGCTCAAGAATGCCTTAATGTAGGAACATGGGATGGAGGAGAGAGGAGGAAGAAGGGGTGAATGGACAATTCCTCAGGTTGCAGAAAGCTGGACATTAAGCCTTAACTGATACTGCATTTAATGACGATGTGAACTGAGCAAATTATTTCCATTTTTTTCATCTGAGTTTCTTCATGTATAAAATTGCGTGAAAATGATAGTATATGCTGTGATTGTCGAAGGGATTATGTCAACTTGAGGGAATTAGGAATCACACCTTCATTAGAATTAGGATTTGTGAACCACATCTAGATTGGTAATTGAGAACCAGCCTGGATTCAAGTGTTAGTGATTTCTGGGCCAACCAATGAGAGAAGAAAACCAACCCAGATGTGGGAGGGCCAACTGTAACTCCAAGGGTATAAAAGGAAGGAAGAGGAAAGATTGTTACAGCTTCTTCCTCTGGGAAAGCCTTTGCAATTGTCTACAGACACTGACATCCTACACGCCACAGATCTTTAGCACAGACTCGCTCCAGTCTCAACTTGTGACTGTCCACCTGTTGCTGCTCTTCAGTCACCAATCTTCAGGCTTCAGTCCTTGCCCAAGATCTACAGCAGACTCTTACGTCACCAGCTGTCCTGCTGTCCCAGACAGGAGATTTGCTTCATGGCTGGGCAGCCATCTTGGACTATCTCTATCCTTGGATTTGTGAGCCTTCCTAACAGATCCTTTTGTGACAAAACCCGTCTTTTGAAAGAACTCAAACTAATACACATGCTAAGTGCTTGGACCGGTACACAGGTTCTGGAGATCAGTCCCAGGACCTTCATACACAGTTACATCGCTAGCCTTTTTCCAAATTTTTCAATTTCAGACAAATTAAGTTGCTAAATTACCTAGGCTGGGATTAAACTTGAGATCCTCTTACCTCCGTCTCCCAGAGTGCTAGGATTACAGGTCTGTGTCACTGAGCCAGCTGGGAATATTTTTTATTATGAGGAATATTATAAAGGTATGCTGCTAGAAAGTGAAGTGTGGAATAAGCTGCACAGTGATAATAGTCCTGAGAGTCACCATCTAGTCGGTGGCAGCAGGCAACAGTGGAAGCACACGACTGAGGCAGAAGTGGAAGCAGCTCTTCATGACATTGCAAACTGGAAGCCAAATCCAATTAAGTCGGGTCCGAGGGGAAGGGTAAAGGTTACATTCATCCTTCCAGGTATTGTCCCAGTGACCTGCCATTCTAGGCCCAGCCTTGGTGTCCTTCCCCTTCCAGATTTAACTGCTCCCCCCCCGCCCCCACTACAAGCCTGTAATCCAATCCACACATGTGTCATCAATCCATATCTCTGTCTTCCACCATACACCCATAATCCACCCCTTCAGACCAGGCCCCCATCTCCTAACAACACATGCTTCCATAGATAATCCATAGCATCCAAAACATGAGACTCTTGGGGTACATTCCAGATCCAAACCACAATAGTTACCATGCATTTGCTCTGTGGGATTGCATAACCTCATATGCATGAGCTCAATTCTTGAACACACTTTGTGAAGGCAGGATGTTTTATAGATGATTTGATACGTATAAATACAGTTCAAATCATAAGGTTGTTTCAATAAACTTATAAGTTGAAGAGCTCATAACTAACGATGATTTATATACATTCTTTCCTGCCTATCAGAGTTTTTCCCCCATTTTATAGACATATATGAGTGCAAATTTTGAAGTTAACAGTGATCTTGAGCATTTTGTGCACATACATATCTCGGCAAGTTTACAAGACCTTTTCCTATCTCCTATGGCCCTCCCCCTACCCACTCCATTCCCCCAGTTCCCATTATTTTCTGCATAAAGTTCTGTGCGATAATTGTGATCTGAGTTTCTCATATCAGAGAAACCATTTGATATTTCACCTTCTGCTTCTGACTCACTTCACTAAGCATGATGGTCTCAAGTTGCCTTCATTTACCTACAAATGTCTCCAAATTATCTGTCTTTACAGATGAGTGGTATTCCGTTGTGTATAAATACCACAGTTTATGATTCTATTGATCTGTTGGTGAGTATTTTGGTGTCAAACACACTTCAGCTACTGTTAGCTGTGCTGCTATCAACATGAGTATACATACATCTCTGTTATGTGTTGTTTTTAACTCTTTTGGGAGGATTTCCAGAAGATGTATTGCCGGATCGAAGGGGATATTTATTTCTAATCTTTTGAGAGACTTCCGTACTGCTGTCCATAGTGGTTGTACCAGTTTACATTCCCACCAGCAGTGCAGGAGGGTTCCTTTTTCCCCACAGCCTCACCAGCACTGATGGCTGTTTGTGTTTTTGATATACACCAATCTCTCTGGAGTTGATAGCATCTTGGCGAAGTTTTGATTTGTATTTCTCTTATGGCTAAGAATGTTGAATATGTTTTCATGTATTTGTTGGCCATTTGAATTTCTTCATCAGTGAACTGCCTCTTCATTTTTTTTTTTTGCCCATTTTTCAATAGGGTCATTGATCTGGGGGTGGGGGGCTTACATTTTTTTAGTTCCCTGTATATTCTGGTTATGAGCCTCCTATCTGAGGTGTTGGTGAATATTTTTTCTCATTCTGTCAGCTCTCTTTTTACAGTGTCAATAATTTCCTTTGCTGTGCAGAACAGCAAATTTGAGATGATCCCATTTATTGATAATGGGGGCAATTTCCTTTGCTTTTGGTGTTTTATTAAGAAAGTCTTTGCCTACACCTATGCCTTTTAGATATTTGCCTAGTTTGTCTTCCAGAAGGTTCAGTGTCTCACTTCTAATATCTAGGTCTTTGATCCACTTTGATTTGATTTGACTACCATAGTTTTAAACCAGACATATGTTCAGAACATGTGTATTAACCTATTGTAGGGCTTTATGAGAGAATACTTTCATGTGAGTTGTTGGCCCAGAAAAAGAAAACAACGACAATTTTCTTTTGCACTATCAAAAAGCTGGTATTGCTGAGCCATCATTAGGTCAGAGTCATGTATAATATGTTCAAAGTCACAACACAAGATGTTGAATCTAAGACTTGGCACCAGATAGCGAAGATTCAGAGAGTGAACTGTGAATCACTGTACCGTGCTTTCTCTCCCAAGGGACTTGTTTCCATTCCAGATGCAACTCAGTGTCAGCTGCTTGAGGTTTCACTCTGGAGGCCAGGTTGGACGGGGGATTTGTTAGGATCCCTTCCACAGGTTTTATGTTTCTCTAATTAACTTTGTGTACATCATTTACGAGTTTTTATATATCAGTAGGCATTCACATGAATATATTGCATATATTTGTATATTTAAATACTTATATCCTTGGTATATATATTTATAGACTCATATATTGTATCTGTCCATATATAGTATCTGTAGGAATACCCTATGGAAGATCAAGCCATATTTTTTTCCTATTCACATAGGTTTCTTTTATACTCCAGCAAGAAAAGCAACACATTTTGGGGACATACATTACCTTTCAGATTGAGGGTTGAAAACAAAATACAGATCTGCCTTATTTATTGTGCATTGTTTTCTAGAAAGGGCATAGAATTGGGATGATTTTGGTTCAATTTTTTCTTTTTCTGAAAGGAAGGACAGATTTATTAGGAGAAGAAGGAACCCATGGAAGTATAAAGTCTGACTTCAGCAAGTCAGGAGGTTGTGGGTCATGTTTAAGGCCACGGTGCTAGAACTATGCATTGTTGTTAAATATCCAAACTCCTGACGGGTGACAAGACTGAGTTTGAACATCTCGGGCGCCTTGTCTGCCTGCCAGTGAAGCACTTAAGATGCCTGTACTCTCAAGACAGATTTCACAGTGTGTGTACTTGAGCCGTGGACAAAAGGGTGGAATCCCTTTGCTCCGTAGTGCTGACCATCTATTATCGGTGAGGCAGACTGCTAAGCACTGGTAATGCAGAGATGAATGGGCCGCAGACACCCTGAAGTTTAGGAAGGGAGGCATGTAATTACCAATCTGTAAGCGTGATAATGGCTGCTTGGAAGATGTTCCAGGGAGCGGGCCAGATGCAGTCCCTCGTGGGATATTACTTTGTATGTCTTGAATCTATTTTTATGGGGAACCTGTCAGGGCTGTGAGATTGAGGAGAGCATCCCAACCAAAATGCACAATTTGTGGAAAGGTATTAACATAGAAAAGAGAATGGCCCATGTGGGAATCGGCTTATGCTGCCAAATTGTCAGAAAGAGACTGAGATGAGGCCCCTGTGGAGGAGAGGGAGTAGCACTGAGGGGCTGAGGTCCAGTTGGCTGAGAGCTTTCTGTCTGTGGTCAGGCAGCTAGTCGCTATACTACGTGTAATTAGGAGTCAAATAAAAATAATTCACGAAGTATCCCTCATCTGAAACAAAATTTAGATGAAAATGAAAGCAATCTTCACAGGTCCAAGTATAGAAAAAAATCCTTTTAGAAATTTCCATTGAGAATTGATATTAAGAACTGTTAGGACTTTGAAAAAGGAAACTGCTCCTACAACTCAATGGGAAGCGACGCGAAACACCACTACAGTGGCAGGCGGGAATGGCAACCCACGGCGCATTGCAGAGGAACGTGGGTGGTAAAGACTGGGCAGCTCCGACGGCCCACTAGTAATGGTTGTGAGAGGTAGGCCGCCCTCAATGTCAGTCTCAGATTTTTGGCTTAAACGGCATGATGGACAAAAGTGAGACATCTTGTGTATTTAGAAGTTGAACAAAAATGGCATTCATCATCTGTGAACAGAATTAGAGCACACTGATGTAACAGAATGGGAGAAGATTTCTTACAGAAAATATGTCCAAAAGCGGACCACCATAGTGGGTCTGCAATAGGATAGAAGAAATAAAGATAGGTGGAAAAGTGAGAAGGAAAGTTGTAATAGTAAAAGTATACTTAAAAAAAATGCTTTCAGCTTCAGAGCATAATCAAGAGTGACCTAAGATTACAAGGCTTTTTTTTTCCTTTTCCTAAGAATTTTCTTTTTTTCTTTTCTTTTGTTTTTGGACTGGGTTAATGAACCCAGGGCCTTTACCCTGAGCTACATTCCTAGCCTTGATTTTAAGTTTTTATTTTGAAACAAGTTCTTCCTATTTGCTGAGTTGCCCAGGCTGACCTTACATTCTTCCAGCCTTAGCCACTCAGAGTCCTGGAATTACAGATCTGTGTCACCAAGCCATGCTGCTATAGCCCTAAAGAATCCCACAGAGTACTAACAATGGAAAAGAGCAACATCCATCAGCTATCTTATCTCTAAACTCCAAGCACATGCAAATGTTTGCAGTCTGCCTTAGCCTACTAACAGGTAACCTGACAGGACTAGGAATGCACAACCTACCTTGTTTATGGAGTTTTCCATGAATGTTAGGAGACCTGCAAAAAAAAAAAAGAACTTGCTAGAAAGTATGGATTGTATGTAGACAAGAGAGCCAGCAATACAGAGAGCTCCTAAGTAAGACCAAGCCTTAGACCATGACAGACCACCTGCCAATCAGCTATCTTGACATGTCCAATATGATGAACAAAATTAAAACTCTGAAGTTGGAAAGTACAGTACAAAAAAGTCTACTGCTTAAAAGGTCTAATCAATAAAATTGTCCAGACAAAAATAAATTTGAATACATGGCCACAGGTATGAATCACTGTGAAGAACAGAAAGAAAAACACATAAGGAAAAATAAACAGAAACAAAACTTCAGACGTATGGTGAAGGCAATCAATTACAGCACCGTAAACATAGGAGTTCAAAAAGGAAGACAGAGAGGGTCCAAGGAATACATCAAGAATGAATAGTCACAAATTTTCAAATTTGATGAAAATATTCATCCATGTTAATGAAGCAACTGATGTTTCAAGTAGTATCAAGCCAAACAAATCTGCCTCTAGGTACATCATATTAAAACTGTCCAAAGCTAAGAAGAAAAAGGAGAAAGAGTAGAAGAAGGAAGACAAGGAAGTGGAGGAGAAATGGCAGCAGCAGAAGCAGAGCTGAATAGATAGGGAGCATTTTAAAAGAGCAAGAAAGCAATCACATGACACTGGCAATATCCTCCGTGAGATTTGCAAGTAATGTCTCCCAGAAAAAGGAGACCCGAAAGAACGCAGAATGCAGAAAGGTATAGAATGGCGCGTTCAGAGAGCTGAAAGAAATAGCTGTCAGCTCAGAATTTCAGTGATACTCTTTGCTGACAAAGTGGACTTTAAGTCAAAATTGCTAAAAAAGACAAAACTTCCTTCTTGTAAAGAAAACAATCCTGCAAGAGGGACTGAAAAATCATAAACATTTATATCCCGAACAATGATGCAACCAACTACATAAGACAAAAGCTACTGGCCTTCAAAAAACACATAAGCTTCAATGTTATAATAGTGCAAGTCTTCAATACCCCTCTCTCCCAAGAAGACAGGTCAATTAGACACAAAATCCATGAAGACATAGCAGGTCTGAAGTACATCATATACGAAATAAATTTAACAGACATGTACAGAATTTTTAATCCAATAAAAAGAGAATATGCATTTTTCTCAGCTACCAATGGGATATTCTCCAAAACAAAACACATCGTACGCCGAAAAACAAGCTTAATGAGATACAAGAAAATTGTTAAAATTCCCATGTACCCTGTCAGATCATAGCGGAATAAAACTAGGAATCAACTACAACGCAAACAAAAGATACAACTCAAACAATCGGTGACTGAACAGCACTCTTCTAAAAAAAAAATGGTTGCAAAAGAAATCAAGGAAGAAAAAAAAAAATGTTCCCAGAGACAAACAACAACGGCAGCACATCACAATGAAACTTCTGAGACACGATGAAGGTAGTATTAAGAGGAAAATTTATTTTCATAAATGCACACGTAAAAAGAACTGAGTAAGCTCAAATAAATTATCTACATTACAATTCAGGGCTCTAGAAAAACAAGAGTAAGCAACCTCAAACCTAATGGAAGAAATAAAATTATACAAATTTGAGCAGAAGTTAATCAAACAGAAACCAAAACAATACAAATATAAACAAAACAAAAAGCTGGTTTATGAAAAGATAAACAAGATAGATAATTCTCTTGCTAAACTCACAAGAAAAGGAAAGAGAAAACCTACATCAATACAATCAGAAGTGAAAAAGGCAAATTTACAACAGATAACAAGGAAATACAAAGAATAATAAGTTACTTTGAAAATTTGTACTCCAATAAATGTACAAATCTAATAGAAATGGATGTTTTTCTGATCATATATCAACCACCAAACTGAATCATGATGAAATTAAAAAACATGAATAGGCCAATATCCACCTAAGAAATTGAGGAAGTAGTAAAAATACTTACAACCAAGAACAGCCAAGGACCTGATGGACTCTCAGAAGAATTCTATAAAAAAAATTTAGGGAAGGTTTAGTATTAATGCTCATCAATTTTCTTTTTCAAGAATTGAAAAGGAGGAAAATTGCCCAACTCATTTCTTCAAGCAAGCATAACTCTATTCTAAAGCCACACCAAGCCCTAACAAACAAAGAAAACTACAGGCCAATAGTCCTAATAAATATAGATGCAAAAATGCTCAATAAAATCCTTGTCAACTAAATGCAGCAAATCATAAAAAAGATTACACACCATGAACAAGTGGACTTCATCTCAAACATGCAGAGATTATTCAACATACACAAATCAAGAAACGTAACAGACCACATTAACAGATGAAAAGATAAAAATCATGATTATTTCAATAGATGCAGAAAAAATCCTATTTATGATAAAGACTAAAATTCGGAATATAGGTACCCTACCTCAACATGATTCAAGCTATTTGTAACAACCTCTCAGCCAATATAATCCTAAATGTAGAAAGACTGAAAGCATTCACACTAAATTCAGAAACAAGACAAAGATATCTTACTGTTCAACACAGTGCTTGAAATTTTGGCAGGAGCCATCAGGCAAGAGCAAGGAATAAAAGAAATACACATCAAAAGGGAAGGAGTAAAATTACATCTTTTGCAGATGACATGATAATTGACATAGGAGACCCCAAAAATTCCACCCAAAGACTCTTAGAATAAATAAATTCAGCCCAGTATTAGGTTATAAAACTAATACCCACAAATCAAAACTATTCCTACACAATAATAACAAATCCAAAGAGAAAGTAATATCAAGAAAGCAATCCCCTTCACAATAGCAACAATAACAAAAAATAGAATACTTGGGAATAAACCTCACCAAAGAGGTGAAAGACCTATACAAAGAAGACTGTAAACACCTAAAGAAAGAGATTGAAGAGGATTTTAGAAAATGAAAAAACATTCCATGATCCTGGATAGGAAGTACCTATATTGTCAAAATATCCATAGTCCCAAAGGTACTATACACAGTCAACACAATACCCATCAAAATACCAATTATATTGTTCACAGAACAAGAAAAGACAACATTAAAATTTATATCAAACCAGAAAAGACCCAGAATCTCTAAAGCAATTCTGAATAACAAGGGCAAACCAGAAGGAATAGCAATCTCAGACTTCAAAAAATGCTTCAAAGCAATAATGATTAAATGTACATGGTACTGGTATAAGAACAGACAAGAGGACCAGTGGAACAGAATTGAAGATACTGAAACAAACTCAAACACCTTTAGTCAACTGATCTTTGACAAAGGGGCCAAAAGAATTCACTGGAGAAAAGAAAGCATCTTTAACCAATGGTGCAAGGGAAAGTGGATGCCCACACTCAAGAAAATGAAACTAGACCCATACCTGTCACCACAAACTAAAATCCGATCAAAATGGATCAAAGAGCTGGACATCAAAACAGAAATACTGGACTTACTGGAAAACAAATAGGTAAAACCCTAGAAGACATATGGACAGAAAAGGACTTTCCGAACAATCACCAATTATCCAAGAAATCTCAGAAAGAATCAACGAATGGGACTACATTAAATAAAATTAAAATAAAAACAATCAGCAAAGGGAAGAGATAACACACAGACTGGGAAAATATATTCACACTTCAGGCAAAAGATTAATATCTAGAATACATAATGAATTGAAAAACACAAAATCACCTAAAATAAGCAATTTTATCAGGAAGTGGGCAGCTGGAATGAAAAGAAACTTCTCAGAAGTACAAACGGCCAATAAGCTTCACAAAAAAACATTCTTCACCACTTGCCATCAGAAAAATACAAATAAAAAAAATGTTGAGGTTTCACCTCACTCCAGTGAGAGTGTTCTACATCAAGGCCTCAAAACAACTGTGGGTGTGGGTGTAGAATAAAAGGAACTGTCTGTACTCCATTCCAGGTGGGAATGCTACCTGGTACGACCATTATGGAATCCAGTCGGGAGGTTCATCCGAAAGCTGAGAATAGAAATTCTGTTTATCCAGCTACTGTTCTATTGGGCATGTTCCCAAAAGAAATAAAGTCAACATACCAAAAAGACATA
The DNA here is from genome assembly GCA_004027205.1 of Ctenodactylus gundi. Lineage (NCBI taxonomy): Eukaryota > Metazoa > Chordata > Mammalia > Rodentia > Ctenodactylidae > Ctenodactylus > Ctenodactylus gundi. Next base: position 134,215 of record PVKB01004017.1, read on the forward strand.
TTCATATCCATGTTTATAGCAGCACAATTCATGACAGCCAAATCCTGAAAACAACCTACCTGTTCATTCATAGAGGAGCAGTTAAAGAAGCTGTGGTATGTATACACAGTGGAATACTGTGCAGCCATCAAGAAAGAGAGATGTGAAGCATTTGAATGAAAATGGGGCCACCTAGTGTCAATAACTCTCAGTGAAGCGGACCAGGCACAAAAAAACTGACTATAGATGGGTGTCCCTCTTATGAAATGCACAAAAATAATGACATAAAAGAGCCCCAACAGGAGTGACAGGATAGAAAGAGAGCAAATGATCAGATTGGAAAGGCGAGGATCTCTAAAAAGGGGGTGGACATAGATGCTCACTGATCCCCAAACACCAAGGTTCTAATGTGTTACAGAATGTGGTGTTCATATATCTACTAAAAGTTATATTTTATGTTATGTGATTTTTTTTCACTTCGATTAAAAAAAAGAATGAAGTACAAATTCTTGGAGGATGATTTTTGCTAAAATCCTAAATCATAAGTATTGTTGATTGTAAGAAAAATAATTTCGTATTTTCCCCAAACCTTACAAAAAAGAAAGATAATTTAAGACTTCTCCAGATAAATAAAAACTGAAGAAATTTGTCAGTGGCAAGTGGCAACCTTCTTTATTAAAATATTAAAGTCAGGTCTCGGGGTGCAAGTGTCCCATCCTAGCACTCCAGGTGGGGAGGCAAGAGGGCGGGGCATGCACTCCGTGTGAGGTCTTGGGGTCCATCTCCGTAGCAAACCCAAAACAAAACAAAACGAAATTCCTTGAGGTTAAAATGAAAGAATCCTAGAACCTAATCTTCATGAATAAAGACACTCTTAAAATAAGTGTATGAGGTATAAATGTATAAAAATATGTATAAATACATTTTTTCATCTTGTTCTTACAAAATTAAAGGTCAGCTGCAGAAAGCAAGAATTAGAAATCTGTGGTGATGGGTACATGGCCGTAATATCAACATCAGTACCTGCACAAAGGGATGGAAAGGGATTGAGCTACACGGGAAAACAAATGTTTTTAGACATCATTGAAGTTAAGTTGGCATTAATTCAAATCAGATTGGTATAAATTAGCTGTCAACCCTAATCCCCAGAGCACCGTCTAAGAAAGTAATTAAAATAAACCAAAAGGAATAAAGTGGGCGAGCCAGAAGCCACCGGTGAGACCCCACCTAACCCGGTCACGCATCCGTTACTGCCTCCTGGTCCTGCTTATTTCAGCCCGTGATGAGCTAGTCTTTCCTGAGCACTTGTTGCTTTCTTCGGCCCTCAGAACCACACAGCTAAGAAGAAACAAGAAGAGATTGGGTGTCTGAGTTAGAGAGATCCAATATTTAGTTCTTGTACTGCCAGAGGACTGCTAGGTTAGCCTACGGACAAGTACTTCTGTCCATGGAACGAACACCTGTTCACGTCTTGTCCTCGCTGAAGGAAGGGGTAACATTCTGAACCTTGCTACACTGGCCAAAGGATTAACCAGACTCAAGCCAAGCCTGTGGTGAGAAGCTAACAGTATCACTACTGTACTCTGTCTATTTCAGAATTCATTCTTGGACTGTTTGCATTTTTAAATTTTAAACATCCCTTGAGTTCCAGTGATTAAACCTGGGAGAATATCCTTCATCTTCCAGTTACCTGCTAGGGCTTAATTTTCCTAGGAGGTCTTGGCCACCTTGAGGTCTCCCGGCATTTGATGTGGTACTAGGTGAAAATTAGTTTTACAACTAAGGAAGGCATAGGACTCCAGGACGAAATTTGCCTCAGGACTGAAAGGGCAGCAGAGAAACTGAAACCAGGGTTATGTCTTGTTGACTTGCACAGTTACTCACATTGCACGGATGGTTATATAAAGTGCTCTGAGAACACTGTCCACACCCTTACAGGTACATCAGTGCACCCCATTCGACCTTACGTTGGATAGTATTAGGAATTAAATCAAGATGTTCTCATTCAAACTTCTCGACTCAACAAGGTTTTCTCAGTTTTGGGCAACTCAGGCAAATTCTAAAGTCATATGTTCATAAAGTATTAAGATTAAAAAAACCTTTCTCGTATGACTCAGAAAAAGATCAAAACTTTCAAATGATTGCAACCAACCCTGAGTTCCATTAAAAGCTTGGGTTATACTCATATTCCCCTTAAGGTCATTTAAAGGTAGATGGTTTTGTTGCCCTCAAAATGGGTTAGATAATTAATTACATATCTTAATGTGATTTATTAATAGACTCTTGGTGTTAAATAATGTTAGCCCTTATCCACAGGGACTTAATTTGTACTCTGTGGCTCCAGAAGTGAGGAAGATGTGAAGTGGATGATGTTTCAGGAGCAAATGAAATGAGCTATAATAACTTTACATAAATAAAACTATTTTTAAACCTTTCCTTGAGACGCGTGTGTGCTGCTCCAAGGGAGACCAGGGCCAGGGAATGGTGATTACATTTTCAATCATTTCCAATGCTCATATGCATCTTATGATATGTTCCACATGGTGAGTTGAGAGGAAAAACAACATGGTAAAAGCCATTGCTCAACACAGCTCTTGTAGTGGCAGGAGAGAGGTGGCTCTTCCAGATTTTTTTGCAATGGCCAGGTCCATCAGGGGCTTTAATCCCTATCAGGGAGAGATTCGTCAAGACGGAATGATGCAAGGTCTGTCGGTAAAGCAAAGGTAGAAGTTAATTAAAGGCTTTTACGTGCTCAGGGGAACATGCACTCCAGCTGCTGTTCAGATGGGACTGTGGAAGTAGGCTGGTTGGAGGTTCCTGAGGCGGGTGCAGACCTCATGTTCGAGGGCTGTCATGGACCTAAGTACAAACAGGGAAGAACAGAATTTTTACTTATCACCTTTTCAAATCTCTTTGATCCATCCCCCGTCATCATTGTGGAGTCCTAGGAATCATGTGCCTTTTTCCTACTGATAATCTAAGCAGTTACTTTAATTCACTCTTCTTTTCTTTTGCCAGTTAGTTGTCAATGTTTACCTGGAAAGAAATCGACAAGTAGTTAAGATATTATTTATTAACTCAGTGTTGTCCAGTTCATTATATTCTCTAATACTTTATTTGAATCTGTGTAAAATTCTAGGTCTGACTCCTCCTTGTAGCTTCTGAATTTAGATAAAAGAATACATCCTACTACTAAGGAGTGCAGGTTGGCCATCGGGAAAGCCAGGGCTTCAATAGGTCTCTCTGCCATTTAAAAAGCTTTGTTCTGAGAAAATGACCTCACTCCTAGTATAATAATTATAGTAATGATCTTGATCATAATAATACCTAAATTTAGTGACTTACTATGTAACAAAAGCTGGTACGTGCCTTGTGATGCCTGTGTACTCTTTACAGCAACCTCCTGAGTAAGTACTATTTTAACCTCAATTTCTTAGTGATATTGAATAACTTGCATGCTCAGCCACGCAGCTAACAGTGATAGAATTCAAGCTTCTCTCAGGCTAACTGAGCATCACATGTTAGTACTGTTTTTACATTATCAAAAAAATGTGGGTAATGATGCTTCCTTGAAATTTCTATTGTGAGCTTTAAATAAAGTTATGTGCTCTAGAGATCTTAGAACAGGTCTGCAGTAGTGAGGATGACATGTGTATGCTGTTCCATATCTTTAGTCTTTGTTCTGCCATCTCAGAATAAGTTAAAATAACAGCATCAATTAACAGGGACCAGTGATTATAATTTAAATGTTTAAGAGTAGTATGAATATGTCTATTTTACTGTTTTAGAAGTGATTGCATTAGATTTTAAAAGTGAAGTATTATTTTCCTCTATAGATGAGAAAGGCATACATTCTACCTCAAATTGTTAGAGTTTGTGAAAAGCCTCAACAAATAAATAAAAATAAAAGAGAATTTTCATAGCCAATAAATTCATTGTAAATAGAAAAAGATTATTTCAGGTGTGGTTAACTGGGTGTTAGAGTTGCACATATATTTAAAAATTTATAAGAAAGTGGAGCGATGTCTCACAGATCTTTTGCAAGTCAAAGGAATGTGCAGGCAAGAAGATAGGACCATAAGACTTAGAAAAAGAGATAAAGGAAAACTTCTCTTCACAAAGCAAGGCCATGTGCAAGTGCACTGAAATACAAGAGTCTTCTACATAATGGTCAGTAGCGTGTCTAGAAAGATGCATTTACGAGGTATTGAGGAAGGAGATGTTTTATGGCTGGTTATCTTAACAAGCCACTGAGAAACTCTTCATAATGCCATTTTCCTGTTAGTGGTATTGCTGAATATTTGTTGGCTTATTTTCCAACCTTTCATTGTCCATTGTCCCAGGTGTCTCTAGGATCTTCATTTACACTCAGTGTATTTGAGCCTCTCTCAGCTCCAAGAGCGGTTGTGGGATCAAGGCTGACCAAAGTATCCCGTTCCATTGGATTCAGCTCTTAGTACACAGACAGGCCATTAATAAGAGCAGAAACCAAGCCAGGGCTGGTGGCCCATGCTAGCACTCTGGGAGGCTGAGGTAGGAGAATTGCAAGTTCAAGTCCATCCTGGGCAACTTAGCAAGACCTTCTTTCATAATGAACTATGTAATGTACCTTAGTGCAAAGGCCCTGAGTTCAACTTCAAGCCCTGTAAACAAATTGTGTACCTTTCGTAAAAAATAAGTCAACATGCACCATGGAAGTTGGAATTCAATATAAACATCAAACAAAGGAAGAAAGAAAAAAGACAGGGAAAAAAGACAGAAACGTTTCATGGAGAGGAATCTGGAGAACCTAAGTGTCTCAGAGCCTCTCCTCCAACGGGGCTGTATATATCACTAGAATTTCCAGCATTTCCCTGAACTTAACAGCAGTTTCTTTCTCAGAACTGGGCCACTCTGAAAAAATTACAATCCTCAGAGAGAGGGTGAGTTAGTGACCTGAGAGTACTACTTGAGATTTCTCTGTATGTAACTGCAAACCCAAGCCGTCATCATCCACACATTTTGTCAACATGGAGAGCATTTTGTTTTGTATGTCCCTCACTCAGGCATTTTGGCCAGGAGAGAGCCCTAGGAATGTGCATTTTGCTTGTCCTTAATGAGGTGTCATTAATTCATGAAATTAAGAATCACTGAAGGTTTTTCCATTCCAGGAAGATGGAATGAAAAAGTTCTCTGACAAAAACGTCCTTTCAAAAATGCATTCATGTCGAAATTACAAGATAAGTACTTATAAAATATGTATTCTCTTTATCCCTCTGAGGCTATAACTAAGTTTTCCTTTTTATTGTATAAATTATGTATTTCAGCAGTAGACGTGTCTTGACCTGCAGTTATCCTCAAATGCTTCAGCACCTTGTGAGGCAACGTGAGTAGAATTTTTCTTACATACTCATCATCTAAAATTTGACTGTCTATAAACTAAAAGAAAAGAAAAGAAAAAAACCCAAAAGATATCTGTTCCTTTTCATTCCATTCAGCAAATAATTGTTACACTGAGTTCTGTTTCTTGGATTGATATAGGGCACTTGGGTGGAGACTGTCCCATCTGTCCTCTGCTGCCGCTCCAGTTTGACTGGCAGGGTGCATGGGCCTTACTATGCACACAAATAGAGTGAGGGCAGAGTGCAGTGTGGGCCTGAAGGGTGCAGGATCCCAGACACTGCGTCAGGGCCAACTGAGCCCCATCCTGACCCGGGGCCTCTGAGGGGAGGACCCATACTCACGGGCTATGGTGGTTTGGAATGTCCCCCCAAAGAGTCATGTTGTTATGGACTGTTTATGGAACCATGCGGTCTGCCTCTGCTGTGTATTCCACCATTGCTGGCTGCCCTTGAATGGACTGTGACCTTCTGAAACTGTGGGCTACAATAAGCTTTTGCTCCCTGGTTTATGGATGTATGTCTGGAGTCACAGAAATGAAAAAGTAACTAAGACAGCTGGATAATTTAGTGTGAGGGAACACATCCACCTGGAGTGTGTCCATCACTATTGGCAATATCAGACTTCCAAGACTATCAAAGATCACTTGTGCCTTGGGTGAAACCTCTCCTCTGAGGTGTTAGAAGATTACAAATGCAAGTCCAGAGTTTGCTATTTTCACATTTGTCCAAAAAAAGAAAGAAAAAAGAAAAAGAAAGAAAGAAAACATACTGGGTAAGAGTAAGGGCATTAAACATTCTCTCTCTCTCTCTGGTTTCACATTGCCCACGATGTTGGTCTGTGATGATGCTCTAAGAGAAATGAGTGACCAGAAGAAGGCATGCAGACATATTTGTTTTAGTGTATTCTCTAAAGCCACTTATCATTCAGGACATAATCATGTTCTGAAAGCAAAAATACTAAGTTGCCTGAAATGTGATCATTATTTTTGTTCTTCAAATTTTTTAAATTAAGAAGTATGTTTGTTTAAGTGACGCAATGAACCTGCTGTGTTTTCACCAAGAGCAAAGCTGTAAATTAGACAGCAGGTTATCTTCAGCGATGTAATCCAGGTTCTGATTCTATTCCATGGCACGTAGCTTGTTTGCATTCAGAATTCCTTCCTCAGTTCCGTGGGATTCTGTCTTAGTTCCCCCTGTTTCTTATGTGTTCGTGGTAGATTCAGGATATTCCCAGAGGATGGGCTGGCACTCTGCTCACTACTTGCACCATCTTCCTCACTTTTGCATTAATACTCAGGCTGACCTTCTTTGTCATTATTAGTTGTAATTCCCTTCAGTATGTGTAGAAACAAGAGGCCAATGACGCTTGCGTGTGAGGAAAGACAGTTTATGTCTTCAGTGCCACAAGACCACTGAGAAAAGTCAATACAAACAATTTCATGTTTTCTATGCAAGCAATTAGAAACTAAAAACTCATGAATTTCTATGACATCGAAGAATCTAATTCCTGAGAATAAATTTATAGATAAATGTCCTAAGTCTCTACATGGCAAACTCCATTAAATAAACGAAACTGGTAAAGACTTAAAGGTTGTACCTATATTTTGAAAGCCTCAATAACATAAAGATAATTTTTGCATTGTTTAGTCTATTAATTAAACATTATCTTGATCAGTGTTAAATGTTTTTAAAAATGTGTAAGGACATATGTGTAAGAAACTTTTTGTCTGCAGTTTTTCACTTGTTGTAATGTTTTTGAGGGTCACTGAAGTTGTAGTATGCATTAGTTTTTTTAAGTTTCTTTTCATGACTAAATAATATTCTATGGTACAGCCATAAAAAAATTTATTTATTATTCATCAGGTGAGGGGTATTAGGGCTTTTTAAAATTCACAACTGTCATATCTACTGCTGCTATCAAGCTATGCATAACTGTATTTTTAAAAATGTTTTCAATTCATTTGGATGTATACCTAGGAATGAATTAATTGGCCATAATGGTAGTAACATACTTAACTCTTTTTTTCTCTTTGGTGATGTTCCCAGGCCCTTGTGCATGGTGGGATGGGCCCCAGGCCCTTGTGCCTGCTAAGGAACTGCTGGTCGACTGGCTTCCTCCCTCAGTTTGACTTTCTGAGGACCCACTGAGCTGGCTTCCATGGTGGCTGAGCCATTTTATATCTCCATTAGCAATACTTAAAGATTTACATTTCCTTTTAATTTAATTATAATGACTCTAGTTTGTGTTTGCATTTCCCTAATGATCAGTATCATTTATCATCTTTTCATGTTGTTATGCATTGTTTATATTTCTTCTTTTGAGAAATGTGTATTCAAGGGCTCTGACTGTTTCTCAGTTGCATGTAGATGTGTGTAACTGCTCGGGCGGTCTATTCGATTACAGCTACTGAATTTAAACACACCATGACCTGTGATCCAGAAACTCTACTTTTACTGCCCTTCAGAAGCTAACACGTCAAGGTCTCTGTCCACCGCTGATACCACTGGGAGGAGAAGAGGTGACCCCTTTTGGAAGTGCCTGGCGGAAAATCCTTAGGTTTTCAGGAGCATCACCTAATGCAATAGAGGTCGTACACAACACACTTTCTCTTCCTATTTTTCCCTAAGGAGAAAAAAGGAGAGACCGTGCTCCCCGCAACTATCTGCCATTGCCTTCCAGTACCCCACCCACTCCCTGGCTGAACGCCATAGGCCCACCTGGCCATAGACTGCCACTCCAAAGACCGTGAGCCAAAATAAGCTTGCCTTCTTTTCCTTTTCCCTGGGATTTTCTCACACGTGGATGGCTGCTGACACAGCACACCCTTGATTTCACGTGCTCACCAAAGGCCAGCTGGACACGTTGACAGCTTCGGACTCATTTCAACCAAAGCTTAGCAACAATCGACATATTTTTCAATCGTGGAATTAATAAATAATCGTTGATATATTGGTGTTGTGTCACTTTACACAAAGTTGCAGGTGGATGCGTTGCTGAGAGAAAACAAATGTTGGTGTATCTCAATATAATTAAGAGTGAAGGAAGCCAGAAGCCAAACATTTCGTGCTGCAAAATTTCAATAAGATGCAATTCAAAAACAAATAGGACTAACCGTGAGTATGAAAACTGAGACTGGCAGCACTGGAAAAATAGAGAGCCTTGGAGACTGAAAGGGAACGTATGGGACCCCTGGAGAGGGCATTGTGCTGTAGATATCAGCTACTTCTGTGTGTGTTTAGTGTGTGTGTGTGTGTGTGTGTGTGTGTGTGTGTGTGTGTGATGCTGCCAGCTGAATGCAGGGCCCTCACACTAGCTACATATTCTCAGACAGTTTTTCTTTATGATTTTGAGGCAAGGTCTCACCAAAGCTGGGCTAGAACTTGAAGTCCTCCTGCCACAGCTTTGCAGAGGGCTAGGATTACAACAACATGCCCAGTTTGCTTGTATATATTTAAGTTGTGATAATGCAGAGGTTTCTACAAGCATGATACTCAGCTTTAGAGAATGTTACATTTCAGTTAAATGGTTTATTTTAAAATGTTGATTATCAATAAACACATTAGAATGTCATTAGTGCAAATGATATCGAATAAATACTTACTTACCTTTTCCTGAGATGAATGTCAGTAGTCACGTAAAGGTCAACAGAGTCTCGTGAAATCTTAAGATACGGTGGGTGGGGGAAACTGCAGCCTCTAATTCTAATTCTAATTTGATGTAATTTCTCAGCTTATAGTCATCACACTAGTAAACATATTTAAATAAATATTCAAATTACTTATGTTCATTGTTTTTGCTTATTTCTAACTGCTTTATGATTACAATTTTTATGTTGAGCTTTCATTGACTTATAATGTACCTAATTTTTTTATTCGTGAGTTAAATAGATTTAAAATGCCCAATATTGTTCTGTTAATCTCCTCAAAAGTATTAACACTTCACCTGCGAGGCTGGGCTTGAGGACACAATTGCTACTGAGCGTAACAACAGTTGTGGTAAAAACCGGGTGCAGTGATGAACAAGTAGGTGAGGATTCTCTTCTGGGAGGCGTGGATAGGCACTTGACCAATCCATTAACACACTCAGGTATGGCACGTCTGAGAAGGAACGGGGGAGGTGAGCTTGCTGCCACGGAGAAGCGCAGGCAAGCCCCAGGTTTTCCGATGGTCAGCAGGTCCCACGGGGACAACGAGGTGCTGACCGAAATGGGCAACACGTGGGCTTCCGGGTGAGGAGTTTATTGCACATCAGGGTGGAACAGCTCGCTCTCTAACAGCCGTATTTTTGTCCTTGGGTATTTGACTAAAAGAGGGACGTATGAAATACATAAGATAGTTAATACATACATTATTAAAACTTCTATTTAAAATTTGTCATTGTAATATTTTTATATGTTAAGGGAAATACGATGTCAGGAAGCAGGTGGGACAATCTGCATGGTGGCGTGGGATTATTTATGATGATATTTTATGTTGTTTTATTTATTTTATTATTTTATCTATTTTAGTGATTCTGGGAATCCAGCCCAGGGCCTTCACTCTGAGCTACATCTCCAGCCTATTTTTATTTTTTCATTTTGAGACAAGTTCTTGCTAAGTGGCTAAGTTCTCAGGTGCCTCGGCTTGCCTCGGCTTCCATCCCTGGGCCATGCTCTGACAACGTTTTAGAGGTTGCTTGTATACTTAATGTGAAATTCTAAAATCTGGACTCCATGATTCTTGGAACTTTCATTGAATACGGAATTAAGTATCTGTGGAAAGCCTGATGAGTAGTTTTTAGTTAATAGGGATAGTGAACAATGAAAGTCACTACGAACTAAAAGTGTGTGTGAGTTTCATCCTCAGACTGATCATACACTTCTTCTGACTTGCTCATTGCTTCTGTTTAAGCCTGGAAAGAGAAAGCTTCATCTCTTGTTTCTAAGTCTGCAAGATTTGTAGCAATTTTTATTGTTTTCTACAGAGGTTTACTCCAATAAATGGTTTTCTGTTTTTACAATTATTTTGCTATATATATGTATATATATAGAAATGTATGTGCATATATAATTTATGGTGATATATAAATTTATCTGCAAGCACTGTATAAACATAAATCCAGGCAAAATAGCATATGTCTATAATCCCAGGAATCCAGAAGCTGTGGCAGTATTTGATCATGACCTCAAGGTTAATCTGGACTTCATATCAAGACCTCGTCTCAAAAAAACAAAGAAACTAAACAATGGCATTGTGTAATACGTATGATTATGTTCAATTAATTAAGAACCTAAATTATGTATATGGCCATACAGGCATGGGAAAACATGTAGATGATGACATTCAGTTCTCTTGACCCGAAGAAAATATTCACATAAAGAAGCCATCCATGTTTATGCAGGTACATGTGTACCAAGATTGTTATAATTGTTAAACAGAAGTATCCAAGGTATTCTATTTCTAATAAACGTGTTACACTTAATTTCACGTAAGACTTACAGAAAAAAGTTGAAGAGGACTGGGGAAATTGCTACATTTACGGTAACTTGTTTCACATAACGAAGATAGGCTGCAAAACATCGTTTCAAGGTCAGCTTTCTCTCTCTGGAGTTTTAGTTATGTGCTGTTTACCTCTGACTTGAGGTACTTTTGTTCTCGTGTGCTTACATGCATTTGCATTTCTCATACATATGTGTACTTTGTGCAGGCTGCCTGAATTCGTGAGTGGTTTTCCTCACAGGTCCTTCCTGCTCATTTTGATTGTAACTGGTTCCTGCCGCTTCCCTTGCCGCTTTTTGAGATTCCAGGCCTCTGCTCCCATGTACTGCTTTTATTGAACCACAGATTTTCTATGCTTTTCCCCATTCCTTCTTTTCCTTATTTCGGGTTCAGTTTGGATGTTACTTTTTTAAGCCTGACCTAGTGGCTTCGTTTCTTCCTCTGCTCTGCTCTGTCTGTTATTAATAACAGATTATTTTTATATTGTATTTTCACTTTTAACAATTTCATTAGAGTCCCTCTATGTCGTATTTTCTGTTTTGTATTTTATGTTTTTCCCCAATTTTATTGATATCTATAAGTGCAAAATTTAAGGTTTACACTGAAGTTGAGCATTTTGTGCACATACATATCTTGTCGAGGTGACAAGGACTTTCCCACTCTCCTTTTGTCCCTCCCCCTACCCCCCCTCCATCCTTCCCAATCCCACCCATCTAGCTCCCTCTGTTTTTCAATTTAAGTTTCATGAGACAGTTGTGATCTGGGTTTCTCATATCAGAGAGACCATTCGATATTTCACCTTCTGCTTCTGACTCACTTCAGCGAGCATGATGGTCTCAAGTTTCTTCCATTTGCTTACAAAAGCCTCCACGCTGTCAGACCTTATAAATGCATAGTATTTCATTGTGTATAAATACCACAGTTTGTGTATCCATTAGTCTGTTGATGACTTTGGTGTCGTCCGTATTTTAGCTATTGTTGGTTGTGCTGCTATGAACATGGGTATACATGTAACTGTTAAGTGTTGCTTTGCCCTCTTTTGGGAGTAGTCCCAGGAGAGGTATCGTTGGATTGAAGGGGATATTTATTTCTAATCTTTTGAGAAATCTCCATACTGCTTTCCAAAGTGATAGTAAGAATTTACATTCCCACTAGCAGTGCATGAGGGTTCCTTTCTCCCCACAGCCTTGCCAACACTGATTACTATTTGAGTTATTGATATAGGCCAGTCTCTCTGGAATTATCTTTTTAAAGAATTATTTTAGAGATACTTCTTAACAGTTCAAAATGTGGGACATTTCTGAGATTTTCTTCATTGATTATTTCCTCTTTTAACTTCCCTCCAAATCCTAATTTTCTCTTTCTGTAACTTGCATTTTGGCTAACACATAAATCGACATGCATGATCTGTACATGTATGTTATGTGTGGTACATAGCACTTGCACATCCTGTGTCTCTGATGGCCTCTTCGAGACTTGTCCCTCTTCTTAAAGCTTTTAAAGGTATATGGCAGATGCCAGAATCTCTTTGAAGATTCTTCACCTTTGTAAATTTCAGTTTCCTCCTTCTGCTCCACTTGGAGTCTTCAGTGCATGAAATACTGAGCTGTCTGATGACGTCACCTCGGATTTCCTCCTTGGACTTCAGTGGTCTCTTTCACGGTCCTCTCCCAATCTGCGGCTTTTTGATGCGATAGTTTCCGCATATCTTGGAAAGATGACTCTCACCCTTTCCCTGTGACCCCTTTTCTATGGCCCGCCTCTGCCTTTGCTGGTTGAAGCTGACTGGTGACTGCAATCTGGACACAAAGGTGAGTGCCTTTGATTTATAACCTGTCTTCAACTAACACATGATTAAAAGCATACTACCGAGCGTTATGATCGAGGCAGGATGGTAGTCCAAATAATTAGATCAGAAACAGGTGCTGGCCAGACATGAGCCTTATTCAGTTGTGGCCTCCTTTGGGAGAGGTATGGCATATCCTGCGACAATGGCCAGAGAGTCCTAGGGGGACAACAGTGGAGCATGCATAGTTACATATATCTAGCCAGCAGTGCAGTTACTTGTAAACTGAAAGAGAAATCTTGCAAGAAATTTATTTTTTTTTCTAAATTCAATATGGCCCTTCGAAGTTGCTCAAAAAGTTCTCTAGGTTGCAGAGCTAGACATCCCACCCAGAGTCCGGCTATCAGAAGATTTTATCACAAATATTACAACCAAGTTGAGCGCTAAGGCATGCATGAGGTCAAATTATTTATGACAGAAGTACAGAATATCTAGGCTCTTTAGGCTTAAGGAGACAGGCATGAGCAAGCTTGTTGGTTAAAGGTAGCGAATGTTGAACACAGTGTGTTTGCTGGACATTTGAAGGAATGCATTAGAACTGTGCCACATGTCAGTTAAGTCTGTACGGGAACAGAAAATGGGCAAGAAATTCAGAAGAATCGGAAATATAATTTTCTCTCAAAATTGTTAACACCATGTTTAAATTATTGTAGAAGAGGAGAAAAGGGATCTATTATAAAAATAAGTGAGAAGGCAGGGCGCCATAATGCATATTGGAAATGAGAAGGAGGTAACAGAGGCTAACAGTCTGTGAAGAATAGCAAAGGGCAATTTGTTCAGATCAATTATTTTGGTCAGAAATATATTTGATGTCTCAATGATGAGATGAGATGAGATATGTGCTATCTCTGCGCCATTCTTATCCTAATACCTGGCTGGTAGATCCTGCCGTGCCCCTAGCCTTTAATACAGCTTTTTGAATTGCTGTGGAGGAATGTGTCGGGAGATTGATGCTAAGGGTGACACTTCATGCACATCGTCCAGATCACGACCTATGCGAGTGGACAGAACAGTGCGGCAGTGACAGACTGTTAGGAAGCCCACGAGCGGCTTACGTTTGGGTTTGTGAGTTTGAAATTCACGGGTATGACATCTTTTTGGGTTGACTACAGCAGAGGCCCCCAGTCCTTGGGCCATGCAGACCGGTACTGACTGAGCCAGGACCTTGAAAGGTCAGGCCCCCAGGATAAATGAGCTGCCAACCAGAGGTCTGCAGTGAGCAAAGCTCCGCCTACTGTCCTTGTGCTCCAATTAGGTTCGAGTGTCACTGCTGATTGGCAAGAAGTGAGACGTTGCTCTCCACTTTACTTCTGCCCTTGCAGTGATTAAAGCTGTCCTCCAACAACCAACTGCCCAGGGAGTACCCCTCCACACACACACCCAGTGATCTCCAACTCACTCACTCCCTGGTGTCAAAAAGGCTGGGGATCTCCAGAACACAGAGTCACAGAGTCAAATAGGAAGAAAACTTAGGTAACTCCGGGCCTCTCACAGACTAACCTGTGTGTTCTTGTGGGAAGGTGACCACAAATAGGGGCATTCAACTAAATGAAAATGAGTAATGGCGTCGGTAACAGCGCAAAGTGGTTTTCAGAGGGACAAGTTCATTAATGTTCAGGATTTGGAGTGGTTTCCATATACCTGGAAGTTGGAGGTAGACATGTTGACTTCATCTGAGTTATGTCATGATTAACTGAGTAAACTAAGACTGGTGACTTCTTTTATGTGACTCTTAGCTCCACATTTGCAAGACGAATACATTAATATTCACTAACACTTAGTGACAGATAAAGCACTTATACTGGTGACACTTAGCAGATACTCAGTGTTTGTGCTTTTTTTCCCCCTACAGCCTTCCCCCAGAAAAATCTCCTGCTGTGGAGACAAGGGTTTATGCGCGTTTCTTTAGAGGTCTAGTTTAGAAATCCGACCTCTGTACTTTTGTATAAGGTTTTCATCACCTTGTAGATGAAGAAGTTAAAATGTAAGCACACTACTTCAGTAATAGTTTGGACGTGTGATAAGAAGGCTTTGACTCTAGACCTGTTATCCACTCTGTTTTTCTTGTTATCTCTACACATCTGTAAGAACTGAAGCATTTTCTAAAGTCAGAGTGTAAAAATAAAAATAACTTACACGTTTTCAAATTGTATTCAAAATGTGATTAGTGATTTATAAAGATAGTTGTGAAATTATAGATGTCTATACTCTAGTTGGAATATTTATCTATGTTCTAATTAAAATAGGTGTCTATGCTGACAGGCTTATTTTCAACACCTCTAATTTTACATGGATACTATGGATACTTAGATTCTGATGATCATATAGAAATCTGTGTTCCAAGTTTATGCAGTTGGCAAAGTGTCTAATTATACACAGCTATCTATGCTTTCGAGTCAATATATATTTACAATGTGACTTAATAGAGTTACCTACACCTAACATATATAGACACTCAGAATTCTAAAATTACATATACATTTATACTTCCAACTTTTTAAATATATCTAATACCTAACAAACTTTATTTTTCTACAATTTAGCAGGGTGATTTCAATTTTGGGCCCAGCCTGGACATCTTAGCAATTTAGAAAAACCCTGTGTCAAATTTTTTTTTAAAGTTGGAAAGAATCAAAAGATATCAATAAGTGTAAAGGCACTGGAGTCAACCCTGGGTACAAAGTAACAAACAAAATATCCTCTTGAATTGTGGGTGTAGCTCAGTGGTAGAATGTTTTTCTAGCATGAACCAAGTCTTAGGTTCCAGCCCAGGGCCAAAAACCACCACAAAAATAAAAGAAAAACTGACATAAAGGAGATGAACTTTTAGTATAATATCAGTTTCAACACATCTCACTTATGTCCACCTCTGAAATTAGATGTTTACTCTGTAAATTCAAATAAATATGGATAGCTGTAATTTGCATTGCTATCTGTGCCTATAAACTTGTATCAATGTAGATCTAAAGGAAAGATTTAATTTTACCACTCTAACTTTGATAACAAACTGGCAAGAATCAATATTCTTATGTTAGAAGTCAGACATCATTAAAACAATATTTGCACTGTCATTTAAAAATTCTTGATTTAAATTAAAAAAAATAAGACATATTTTCCAGGAGCTCCTATTTTTCATCTGTGTAACTATAATCCTGTTTGCCCATCTGCCTGGTCCAGATGGACTTTGTTGCTCTTATGCCACCATCTGTGTTAGAGGTTGACTTCTAATGCTTAGACTAATAATTAGATGAAGATATATAAGAGGCTTTGAGAAATCACCTTGTGGATATGATGGCTTTGTTTGGAATCAGATTTGATTTGTGACTTAATTAAGCGAAGCACAGTCTTCCCATTAAATGTGAGTAATTACTTATCGGAGAAGGCAGAAGGAGAGAAATTGTCCTAAGACTCATGAAAAAGAGGGGAGGACTTGAAGAGGCCCTTCTCGTCACAGATGTAGCCTCTCCTCCCAAAAGAACAGAGTGAGAGTGGTTGGAAGGAAAGTGGCCTCTTTAACTGAAAGAGTGATAGTCTCCAGAGCTAATCATAGGCCACTGTCACTAATCAGACTCAGACTGGGGTAAAACTCAGGCAGGCAGTAGGTACATCAATTGAAATGTATTTTGGGGGGTGGGGGGAGGATCAGCAAGTTAGCTCACTGTCGCTTACAGATCTGTTTGCGGTGCAACAGAAGCTTTACTGTCAGAGTTCACAGGAGTGGCTCTGGGACTGTGACACTCCTGCCCTTCCTTCTTGCCTCTGTATGTCCCCAGAAGGCTTTCTTACGTTCTCCAGGGGACTCCCTCTACACCCTGCTTGGTGTCTTGTACAAACACTGTCTCTCCATGGCAAGTTATTCCTGGTACTTTTTATGAAGGAGTGAACTCCTTCTCCATAGTTTATCACAGACTTGCTTTGCATTTCAGAATCAGCGACTGGAGGATGATCAAACACACAATGGACTTGAAATGATCGAGCTGCCTCAAGCAGGCTCCTCCCAAAGCTCAGGATAGCCACACCAACACTGAAGTGATGCACTCACATTACAACTTCACAAGCTGAGTGAAGGGAAGGGGGCTCCCCAAATTATGCAACTGCTGTGCAGAAGGGCACCCACCCAAATCTTATTTTAGTTATTTTTTTTTACAAAGTTCTTTCTCATTCTTCCATGCAACACTGTGTTTTACAACATCTTTAGAGAGCTGAAAAGTGAGTGGCTTGTTCCAGGTCATGAACTGTGTCTAAACATGTGAAGTGCTGACTATACCAGAACAATAAAAGCTACAAAGTGACTCTTGACACCCAAGGCACATAAAGTTGAGGTCCTCTGGTGGAGTCCTTCAGTTTGGTTCCTCGGGCCTCTGGCTGGTCGGCAAGAGGGCAGAGCGTTTTCTCTGGAGAGCTGCAATATTACGGACTGAAAGTGCTCATTCCATGTGTTGAAAGTCTAATCCCTAAAATGATTATGTTGATAAATACTATGCCAATTGATCGGAATAGGGAGATGCATGAATGACCATGAAACGTTTTTGCTGGGTGTGTGTGTGAGGGTGTGCCAGCATGTCAGGTCTAAATTAGCATTTGAATCAATAGGCCAAGAAAGGAAGATCCTCTCTCTGAAAGCTGGGTAGGCATGGTCCCCTTTAGGGCTAAATGCAGCAACAACAAAACAGAGGAAAAGAAGATTCTTTCTCACTGTGCTCCAAAAGAGTCACCCATCTCCTGTCCTCAGATGCTGAAGCTCCCTGTGTTCAGGACTTTGTGTTCCAGGATCCTCTGTCTACCCTTTTGTGCTCTGGTGTCTGTACTTGAACTGAATGACTCCATGGCTTTTTCCTCTAGTCCAGACTATGGACAGCAGGCGTCTTTGAAATGCCTTTACTGCTTCAATGATGGTATTTGAAACTGGGAACTTTGAGATGTAATTAAATCATGAAGTTTGAGACCCATGGATGTGTTTAATATTTTGAGAGGTCCATACATAAGAAAGACAAATATTCTTATTATTATGTGAGAATACAATCCAAAATTATCAGTCTATAAGCCAGTAAGCAAGCCCTCACCCAGAATGGAACCTATGTGTACCTTGTTCTTAGACTGTCCAGCCTTCAGAGCTCAGAAAAATAAAACCTCTGTGATTTAAACCACCCACTCTGTGAACGTTTTGTTATGGAAGATTGAGCTCACTGAGACACATGGTCAGGACAATCACAGAACAATGACTTAGATTTTCAATCTCCTCTCTGAAGAAGCAACTGTAGTCCCTCTCCTGGAGCTCTAACCTGAACGCTCGGTTGTTGATTGTTACAGTTCCATCCTCTCTCGGGATGAATTTGTCTGCTTCCTACTTCAGCATTAGCTTTCAAAGAGCCACAAATGCCATTCTCCACAGGAAAGGCCGCAGGAAGCAAACCATTCAGAAAAATGCTAGAACTTAGATGAAAGCAAACTTTTAACTCTCTTCTTGAACTTTTGTCTTTTTGAGAAAAAATAGCTTCTTCCCAGAAGCTAATTTATTGGAAAGAAGTAGGCGGAGCCCTAAACATTTCTGTGACAATGTAACAGTATCAAGTATTGTCTTCGTAAAGTAAATTACTTTAGCCTACAGGAATGTATAAAGAAGATTTGTTAGTATGTTTTTATTTCCCAGGTGGTCTTGCACAAAATAAATCAGAGATAAGGAACCTTTGTCTTGGATACTGCATATCCTATTATCAAGGCATGACTAGCGGGCCCTCATTCATTGCTGCTACCCGGAAGGACATCACAAATAAGTGAGTATTTCATGCCAACAACCCACTATTTCATTAGCTGGTCACTTTCAATCTTTTCCTATTTCAAATGACCTTTTATTTACTCCATTTGCTTCAAGGAAAACATTTTAATTAGACACTAATGATTTTGAAAAGTCTGATTAACACTTGGTAATCTTTAAAGGAAGAAATTACATCAAGAGAAAAGCCATCCAGAACTTTGTACAGATGAGTAGGGACCTGAAGGTGCATCATATTAGAATAATTCTAGGAAGTATGATTCTTAAATACTTTAAAGCATTGCACTTGGTCTTTATGGAAGAACATATGAGTAATAAGTATCTTACTGAAATGACAGTCTTTAGGGACCGAAAGGGATCTCAGAACTCATGTCCTCAATTATTTTCTCTATTTTATACACTGATAAATCAGCATGCAGTGGGTCAGGAAAACAAAAGAGCCTTTACTGATAGATGAATATCTAGAGTTTAAGAGAAAATACTCAGTATTCTTTCTGTAAACTAAATTGGAATCAGAAAAATTAGTAAGTCGCTAAACAGACTTCATTTTATCTTTTATTTTCGCACATATTGAAAGACTTGAAGCAATTATGAAGTTTTTCACACAGCTTAGTTCTTTCGTGCTGCAGCTAGACCACTCATATGAAACAGCATTCATCATTAGAAGATATTTATAGTGTTATTATTTGATCATCTGTTCTCTAAACCATTTCACCTCAGGAAATCATGGCCATGTGCAGCAACTATATTTATTTTCCTTCTCTGAAAATTTGAATGCCTTGCGATTTTACAGTATCTACAGTTTTCTGCCCTAGTGTAATACAGATTTCTTCTCTAGTGCAAAAGATGTGGGATCCCATAAAGACAAATTCTACGAGCCCATAGTGGGTCATTTTATTTCCTATTTATGCTCTTATCTCCCTCTTTTCCAAACACCAAAGGAAAACTTCTTGTTTTGTACTCAATGCTGTGGAAAGGACTAATGTTTCTCATCTACATGTGATTACCTCCCTTTCGGGGCCAGGAAAATACCATACTTTCCCTTCCTCTTGCAAGTAAGCATAACTGCATAACTCCAGGTAATTTCAGCTTCTGACGAATGTGTGGGCATGTCTCCATGTCTCGTATCATTTCTGGACTTGTGTGTTCCATGGAGCCCATGTGGCCCTCTGCACTCCTACCCTTTATGACATCAACCAAGATGACCACAGGTTCCAGAGAAGGTAGCCAAGGGTGACGGGGCATCTGGAGATCACTATGGATGTCCTTTACTGGGACAAACAGCAGATTTTACACTAATGAAATGTAGAGCTTTGTGACTGGCTTTTTGTTTGTTCATTTGTTTGTCCTTTGAGAATTATCTAGTTTATCCTAATAAGCTCTAGGCAAAATATTTTCTCTTTTTTCAAGAATATTTTTTACTTAAAATTTTAAAAAAGTAAAATTTATTGATTTATTATCTCAGTAGTTAATTTATGGCATTTTGCTGAGACTAGAAGCCTTAAGATGGCTGGATCTCAGCTTCCAGCCTCCGTGCTTATCAGCATGAGGCAGGGAACAGACACAGGAATGAGGGAAGAATCTACGCTGAAGGAAAGGCCTGTGGGCAACTGGCCGGGGAAACAAGAAGATGTTTCATTTTGTCTGGAATGTCATACACTGTCTTAGTTACTTATTCATTGCTGTGATGGAACAGTCAGCAGCCATAACTTAAGAAGAAAGATTTATTTCAGCTCGCAGTGTCAGAAGGTCTCACACAGTTCATTTATAGGCCAGCTGGCAACAGAGGAGGCACATGGTAGGGACTGGAGAGCTGCTCACCCCATTGCAGACAGACACCAAGTAAAGTAGAAGCAAGCTGAGATTCTCAGGTGCTAGAGATTTCCCAAGGAAGAAGCTGTAACAAGGCCTCTTCTTCCTTCCATTAAGTACTTGAAGCTGCTCTTTGGGCTCCTCAACAGAAGGTCGGTGCCCCTCTGTCACTTCCGGGCCGACAAGCCAATAGCAAACACCCGAAATCTTTGCCCTGAGCAATCTTCGATCTCAACAAATTGACAATCCTTGCAAGTCAAACCTCAAACACCTGCCCCTTCCAACCATGCCCTGCCTCCCAATACACAATCCCAAAAGCATGAGGAACTGGCGGACACATAAGATCCAAACCGCAGCATAGGACTAGGAAGAGTCCGCACGTGAGCTGAAATAAGGAATTAACCCTAATGGACATTTTGTATCAAGGTTGCCAAAAGGGCAATGTCACTGACACAGTGAGAAAATGAAGCATCTTACCTAACTTTTCATACATGATTAAAATGAAGATCACCAGAGAGGACGTTAGAGCAAGAGTCACTCCTTTGAGGCCTTTGTGGCCCTGATGTGAGCTTTAGTTGAAAAATTTACATATTTGTGGTAGTTAGTCTCTGCCTCAACTTCCCTCCATGGTGGATTTATAGTGGACACTGGATTTTCTGCACTAAGATGGCTTCTAGTTGAGTTCATGTTAAGTTTTAAAGTCTACCATGAGACAGCAGAACATTAACATACGTAATCAAGCCTTTGCAATGAATGAATTTTGATATGGCACACTTAGAATTCATTTACTGGAGGATTACAATGAATATTCAAATTTTTTAAAAATTTTGTTTTGTAAAAAGATAAATTACACACACACACACACACACACACACACACACACACACACACACACACCACATACTATTCAATTATTGAATCATTATTGGGGGAATGACAAAGAATCCTGTGGAATTCTAATCTAAAAAATGCTTACAGATATATCTTCTGAAAATTTAAAAAGAATCTGAACCCTGAAGGAGCTGAGGATTTCTGTCTTTTGGATTTTCAAATAGAAAACTACATCACTGAATGAATCAATGAACGAATGTTTGAGAGAATGTTGAAGTAATAACATGAAAAAAAAATCTATGGTTCCCAAATCTCATCATTCAGAAAAAGTTATTTACTATTGGAGATTGTCATTCCAGATGCAGCTCCATATGTACATACAGATAGATTGAAACACGAATTGTCTGGGGTTTGATATATCAAGGAAGAAAAGCTAGATGATGTAAAATTTGATTCTTGACTATTAGATACCTTTTTATGGATAATGACATTATTTTGTGGAGATTTCTCACATGAAGAACTTAGTGGTTAGTATGCAAACCATGAAACTAGCTGCTACTACAGACTAATCTATGGTCCACACAACAGCTCCACCTTTCAGATTAAAAATGAGAAACTGAGAGTTGGTAGGATTAACTTTTTGTTCAGGTTTACATAGACAATAAGACAATATGTAACTAGGCGTGACCTAATGTAATATGTTGGTTTTAACCCTGTACGAATTGCATAGGTCTTCATTAAATTCATTGGGACTGATCTCCATACATGAGAAATTTATTTATTGAAAGCAAAAGTTATATTGGTCTAAGGCAATCATGATGTTCTCAACAGATATTTATAAAATCAAAAGCTGAGATACTATGTCCTCAAACTTATTCTCTATTTAAAATGTAATATATAAATGTTAAATTTAAAAGAGAATATCAGAATTATATGACCAGAACACTCTTTATTACATTAGACCCTCAGTTAGGTAGACTTTGTTAATTTATAAATATTTTGGTTAGCACTACTCTCTGTTCTATTCTCTCATAGTAGACTTTAAAACTTTTGTATTCCTATTGTATTGTATTTCAATGAATATTATTATTGACTTTTTAAATGAAAGTAACAGTTTATTGAATCAGACAAAAGAGGAAAGCCCTTGGCAGAGAAGCTGAAAGGATATCTAAGTAGATTTCCAGTAGAGAAAGAAAAGTTTTAAAAAAAATCTGCTGGCCCAGCATCCAGGAGGAGCCTGACCCGATCTCCCTTCTGACTGAGTTTGCCGTGTAGCTGGTCCTGGTGAATACCTGTGACATCCAATATCCCCAGCAGAGCTGAAGACCTGAGAACACTGTGAACAGAAGCTTTCAAAGACCTAAAAGCAGTGATCAAGAAAACAAACAAAAAAAAATTGTGGGTCTATTCCAGCAACAAATGAATTCCAAAATTGTTCATTTTACACATAAAATACCTATGACAAAAATAGTTCCCATCAAAACATTATAACACTTGAAAACAAAGAGAAATCTAACAGTCGGAAGTTTGAAAGCAAATTATATTTAATTGACACCAATTTCTAAATCATTAACAGCTTTGAGTCATATCCCAACATTGAATTTCATATAATTCTGAGAAGACTATTGTCACTGGGGACATATATTAACATAAGGATATAATGAAAGCAAATATCACCTCTTTGCTTATCAATAAAATTAGATTTATGAAGGGCCCATGTCAGAAGAAGCATTAGAACAAAGAAGCCTGCAAAGAGGGTCACATTGAATTCTGGAAGCCCCGGCACCTTGTCTGCATACCCGCCAGCAATTTCATTAAAGGGGCAGACGCGGAGGTGCCAATCAGAAGCTACCTTGCTTCTGTATGTGGCACCCTTCTTAAGAAATTATTTCTGGATAATCTTAAAGGGACACCCACTAACATGAACGAGATACACCATCGTATATTTCCCCACTTAATACAGAAACCTGCAGGCCTCCTGACGTCGATTTACTGCTGCTAGCATTTCTTATGGTCCACAATATGACACGAATTTAGTTTCCTAATGCAACCTGAGTAAATATATGTCTTGTGGGAAATATTTTACCTGATGGGCATCTCGATGAAAAAAATTTTATTTCTGAGGTGGGAGGAACTAAAAGTGGTCAAAGAAATATGGCTGTAATAAAATATATATCCTGGAGAAACAAGGAAGAGCCCAGCTCCTGAGAGCACATTCGGAAAGGAATAAATTATGTTTGTAAATAAAAGACATGGGAAGAGTCTTAATAGATTTGTTTAGTAGGAGACTGTAAATGCCAAGAGGTGGATTTTTTGGCACTTTTATATTTTTGTTCGGGGAGAGAAATATTATCAGTAATGGGGTGAATTTCAGAGGCCAGACAAACACACAGAGATGGGCCAGTGACCTGTCAGAAAGGCATATAAACTTCACAGTAAAAAATCAGGGAATATATACTCGGAGATGAAAAATGATAAATTTGACTTCAATGTTTGATTGGCTTCAAATTGGTAGGACGCAAGGAAAGGAAACTGCACAGCAGAGAGGCAATACAGAGTCTCTGCCGTCCTCACACCACATCCTTAATTCAGACGGCCAGGAAATTGACTCCCAGATTCACCACTCACTGGACAGTAATGAATTTTATATCAAGCCTCACCCAGCAGGGAAGGATCAGGCCCAGGTTTTCTCAAGATCAATTTTGCATTAAAAAGGAAGTTTTGAAGTCACAATAGTAAAGTAGGGCAAGGAAACAAAGGTAAGCGACAGAGGGTAATAACAGATGTCCTTCCAAATGACCGAGGAGCTTCAATCAGTCTCTGCTTGAGCTGCTAGACTGAGCTCCATTCCTGACTTTTTACAGAGACTTTTCACAGAAATACCAGGTACCCACTCCAGGTGGTTGCGCAGCATAATACTGACAAGAATGCCTACAGTGTTAGCAACTTGAGGATGACGGAGTTAAAAGTTAATACGACATCACTCAACATTTTACATGTCATTAGAACTTTGGTATTCAAAAAAGATGAAATTTTTTATGTCAGCTCTATTTAGAAGGTAGGGAATAGTCATCTCATTCTAATTTCTTTACGAATAATGTAGCAAGAACAGGAATTGTGTCTTAGAATATGAGACTAGGGAAGTATCCAGTGGGTGAGGCTACTTCTTGTGCCTGTTGAGCTGGTTCTCAGTAGAAAAGTGGAGATGCACACGATTTATCAATGAAAATAAGTAGTTGTTTCACACCTTTTCTTCTGACTTATTTTTTTTTCTTACCAGGTCCTCATGAAGAAGACAATCCAGGCGGGGAAGGTTTTCGCTAGCTACTGCTCATTTTGTTAATATTATTTTTGCATTTTACTGATATTTGCTTGAGGGATTATGTCTATTTGGATTTCCTGGGGAGAAGCTGTTGAGACAGAACTAAGTGTGCAGGAGATATATTAGTGAGCGGTCAAAAGGGAGGGAGCACTGTTGGTTAGAGGATGCTTGAAAGATACTATGTAGATCTGGTATTTGGGAAATAAAGAAGTTTAAACAGAAGTTGGTGGTAGCGCGTGCTTAGGGCATGGATGCCAGGCGTCATTCACTTTATACTTTCCTTTTTCAGGTGCTGCCCAGGTTTAGTGGTTTTGGACTGAGTACTGTGGCAGGTTCTTGGAGCACAAAGGCCAGTCCTTCCTTGAGGGGGCTCTGGACAATGGACCCTCTTGGTTGTCTGTATTAGTTTGGGTTCTTTCTAAAGACAGAATTTACAGGTTTTATCACAAAAAAGGTCTATTCGGAAGGCTTACAAATCCAAGGATAGAGGTGGTCCAAGACGGCTGCTCAGCCATGAGGTAGATCTCCCGCCTGGGACTGCAGGACAGCCTATGAGGTGAAAGCCTAAAGATTAGCGACTGTAGAGCCGCAACAGGCAGACAGGCACAAGCTGAGACTGGCGCGAATCTGTGCTGAGGACCTGGGATGTGTAGCAAGTCAGTGTCCATAGACAACTGCTAAGGCGAGAGCTTTCCCAGAGGAAGAAGCTGTAACAATCTTCACTCTTCCTTCCTTTTATGCTGTTAGAGTTCCAACTGACCCTCCCACATCTGGGTGGGTGCTCTTCTCTCATTGGCCAGCCCACGAATAACTCACAGTCTAATCCCAACAAGTTCTTGATCCCCACACTAGGGTGGTTGACAAATCCTAACCTTAATGGAGGTGTTAGTCCTAATTCCATCAAGTTCACATAATCCCATCAAGAGACACAATCCACCCCTTGTCAACTTGGCAATCAGACACACCTCTTTGAACCATACTTCATTCCCAAGTACAGTAGCCAAGGTAGTAATTACACCTTAACATAGCACAACTGCACTGTGTACAGATGGAAATGCAATGAGTTCCTCTCCACAATAGAGGACAAAGTTTTCCTACCCACAAAAGGGAACAAAGTTCCTCTTTGTAGAATACCTATTTTTTGACATTCAATTGCTTAACATTAGAGTGTAACTTAACAAATTCCATAATAACGTAATACACACACACACACACACACACACACACACAAACACACACAAGCATGATAAAAAGTCAGATTACAGTCCTCGTTTCAGCAACTGGTCACGTGGTCATAGCTGGAATTTATAACTACTTTCTTCTACTACCCATTCTGTATTTCCTTGACCCTCAGCAAGTCCCTCAGCAGGTCTTGGTTCTTTCCCTGGGGTGGGGGGGGGGGGGAGCGGGTGACCCATACCTTCATTCCTGAAGGTTCTGAGCGATTTGTCATCTTGTGTGGATTGGGTTGAGTCAGTTTCCCATTCACTTTAATAACAGGACATGGTAGGGCAAGGAGGTGCCCTAAAGGATCTCCTGCAGTCCAAACATAATCTTCCTAGCCTCCACTATGGAGTATCAATCCAACTTCCCCTTGGTAGTCTGGATCAATCACCCCTGCTAACACTGTAATTCCCTTTTTGGCTTGCTGGTTCCCTGGTACAAGGAGGCCAAAATGACCAGGGGGAAGTCTCAACTTCCAGTTTAGTAGAATTGTTGCTGTGCCTCCTGGTACAAGACTTCCCCCTTCTGGACCTAAGACTTCTAGACCAGCAGAGCATGAGGTTGCAGAGACAGGAAGCAGAAATCTTGTTAATGCATTGCTAGGGGCAATGGTGAGTGGTACCATTACTATCTCTACCCCTTGACTCCTGGACCCGTGAATCTTGACTGTGGGAGAAACAGACAGGTCACTGATTCAGAGCATACACAGCTTTCTAAAGAGCCTTGCCCCAACCCTGTAAGGTATTACCACCTAGCTGTTGCTGTATTTGTGCTTTCAGAAGGCCATTCCATCATTCCCTCAGTCCAGCTGCTCATGGATGATGGGGAACATAGTAAAACCAGTGAATCCCATGGGCTTGAGCCCACTGCCACACTTCCACACTTCTTTAGCCATGAAATGTGTTGGTCTCTGCAGTTGGCAGAGTGGGCATTTAGCAGTAGCTGCAGCCAGGTTGGCCTTGGCGAGGGGAAGTTCATGTTGTTGAGCCCATGCATAACCTCCATCTCTGCCACCATGGCTACTCTGTTCATGGGCCCATAGGGCAATAACAGGGGTAGGCGAGGAAAGAGGTTGACTGCTCTCGACAGAAAGAGTCATCCTGTCCACTTGATTGTTAAAGTCATCTTCTGCTGACACGACTTTTGTTGAGCATTTACGTGGGACACAAATATCTTCACTTCTTCTACCCACGTGGAGACCTCTATCCACACACCTCATCCCCAAATATCTTTCTCACCAATCTTCCAGTTGTGTTCTTTCCATGTCCCAGACCAGCCAGCCAGACCATTTGCCCACAAATCAGTGTATATTCGCATATCTTGCCATTTCTTCTTCCAAGCAAAATGCACGACCAGATGCACTGCTTGCAGCTCTGCCCACTGTGGAGATTTTCCTTCACCACCGTCCTTCAGGGATGTCCCAGAGAGGGGCTGCAGTGCAGCAGCTGTCCACTTCCGTGTGGTGCCTGCATAACGTGCAGAACCGTCTGGAAACCAGGCCCTGCTCTTCTCTTCCTCCGTCAGCTGATCATAGGGTACACCCATGAAGCCATCGGTGCGTCCCGGGGGACAGAGGGCAACACAGCAGGAGTAGGCACCACGGGCACTTGAGCCACTCCTTCATGCAGTTTACTTGTGCCTTCCAGACCTGCTCGGGCCTGGTCACATATACCACTTCTATTTAATGATGGACTGTTGCTGCGCACGTCCAACTTTATGACTTGAAGGGTCAGACAGCACCCAGTTCATTATGGACAGCTCAGGTCTCGTGGTAACCTGGTGTCCCATAGTCAAACATTCAGTTTCCACTAAGGCCCAGTAGCAGGCCAGAAGCTGTTTCTCAAAGGGAGAGTAGTTATCTGCAGGTGATGGCAGGGCCTTGCTCCAAAATCCCAAGGGTTTCCTCTGTGATTCCCCTATGGGAGCCTGCCAGAGGCTCCAAACAGCATCCCTGTCTGCCACTGACACCTCAAGCACCATGGGATCTGCTGGGTCATATGTCCCAAGTGGCAGAGCAGCCTGAACAGCAGCTCTGGACCGGCTGCAGAGCCTTCTCCTGTTCCGGGCCCCACCCAAAAGTAGCAGATTCTCACGTTACTTGGTACATTGGTCAGAGTAACACACCAAGTGAGAGATATGCTGCCTCCAAAATCCAGATAGGCCTAGGAGGTGTTGTGCCTCTTTTTTGGATGTAGGAGGGGCCAGGTGTAATAATTTGTCCTTTACCTTAGAATGTATATCTCTGCATCCCCCACACCACTGTACTCCTAGGAATTTTACTGAGGTTGAGAGCCACTGAATTTCGGTGGGATTTATTTCCCAGCCTCTGACACACAAATGATTCACCAAGTCTAGAGTGGTTGCCACCTCTTGCTCATTGGGCCCAATTAGCATAATATGGTCAATATGGTAGACCACCGTTATACCCTGTGGAAGGGCAAGACGATCCAGATCCCTTCGGACTATGTTGTGACACAGGACCGGAGAGCTGATATACCCTTGAGGAAGCACAGTAAAAATATACTGTTGACCTTGCCAGCTAAAAGTGAACTGCTTCTGATGGTCCTTATGGATGGGTATGTAGAAGAAGGCATTAGCCAAGTTAATAGCTCCATATCAGGTACCAGGAGATGTGTTAATATGTTCAATTAAGGAGACCACATCTGGTACAGCAGCTGCAGTTGATGTCACCACCTGATTAAGTTTATGATAATCCATTGTCATCTTCCAAGATCCATCTGTTTTCTGCACTGGCCCTATAGGGGAGTTGAATGGGGATGTGGTGGGAACTACCATCCCTGCATCCTTCAAGTCCTTGATGGTAGCACGAATCTCTGCAATCCCTCCAGGGATATGATATTGTTTCTGGTTTACTATTTTCCTTGGTAAAAGCAATTCCAACGGCTTCCATTTGGTCTTTCCTACCATAATGGCCCTCACACCACAGGTGAGGGAACCAATGTGGAGATTCTGCCAAGTACTAAGGGTATCTATCCCAATTATGCATTCTGGAACTGGGGAAATGACTACAGGATGAACTCGGGGATCTATGGGGCCCACCGTGAGTTGGATCTTACCTAATACTCTATTGATCACCTGGCCGCCATAGGCTCCTACTTTAACTGGAGGTCCACAATGATGTCTTTCATCTCCTGGAGTTAGTGTTAACTCAGAATCAGTGTCTAGTAGTCTCTGAAACGTTTGATCATTTCCCCTTCCCCAGTGCATAGTTACTCTGGTGAAGGGCGTAGGTCCCTTTCGGGAAGGATAGGAGAAATAGTGACATTATAACTCTTCAATAATGCATTAAGGTCATTCCTCAAGGGGACCCAGCCTCCTCTTCATTCAAGTAGTACTGGGTCTGCAAACTGGCTCAAGTCTGGAAACTGATTAAGGCAATGTGCTTCTCTATTGCTACTATTTGAGACAGCTGTTTGCTCAGTTGCCCTAAAAATCTTTTTTCTAGATAAATTTAACAAAAATTTAGTAGGTTTTTCATCTATTTCACTTCTTGGTACACCATGACTGATGAGCCAATGGCACAGGTCCACATGTCAGCCCATTCCAATCACTACTTTGCCTCTGCTGTACATTACGATAAGTATGTCCACCCTGCCTTTGGTGGTTAATTGCTGGCACTTGGCCCCTGCCACCCCTATATGCAATAAAACCCAAGCCACTCAGTTGTTGTAGATGTGCGGCTGCCACTCCCACTGGTTTGGCACACAGAGAAGAGCGACAACAGGGCACTTCAAAGGTGCTGGTGCTCCCCTCACCAAATGGTTTCTTAAAGACATAGTGAAGGGTACCTGGTCTGGACCCTCCCAATCTGAGTTGAATTCATCTGGCAGATCCACTCCAGCATTCCTGTTTCCCTAAGCTTTTGAATACCCTCCTCAACGGTGAACTAAGGAAAATCAGGTATTTCCAGGTCAATCATAGCAGGCCATCTTTTAGTCCATATTTCTGCCAACCAACCGAATAAACTATTAGTACCTTTCCTACCTTCACGAGCTATGACATTAAATCCTGAATCCCTGCTAATGGACCTATGTCAAGAAATTCAGACTGATCCAGATGTATATTCCTTCCACCATTGGCCCACACCCTTAAAATCCACTCCCATAATTGTTCCCAGACCTCTGCTTGTAAGAATTGCAAAATTCAAGAAGTTCCTTAGAGGTGTATCGCACCACCTCATGGGTGGTACTGTGGACTTTGCCCTTAGGGGCTTTCTGAGACTTAACCCTGTTTGTTTGCCTAGAAGAAAAGATAGGTGGGTCCTCAGGCAGGTCCTGA